>MU223728.1:761316-807940 GCA_018584345.1 Thuja plicata | reverse complement strand
TCAGCAATCAAAGGATCTTATCAGCAATTAAGTTGTAAGTCAAGATCTACTGTTTCATCCTAACAGTTGAATCAGTTTTGTAAATCCTTTTACCGGGTAGACTTAATAGTCTTTTGTAAATCTCTTAGCTGAGTACATACTTCATTGTATGTTTGTAAATCCTCTAACAAGGTGGACCTAGCAGTCCTAATTGCTTCTAATAGGGCAGATCATCAGAAGTGATCATTTTAAGCCTTAACCGGCCAACTTTATACTGCAGTACCAAAGTTTTGTGGGTACCATCCCCACCCCAGTTTTACTTTCTATTTGGAAGGTTTCTGGGTTACCAAATCTTTGTGTTATGTGTTATGAATGATTACATTTTCATGGTTGTAGTAGATTAGATGTATGAATGGTTAAAGAATATAAAAATGAAGAAATGTTTTAAAGTTTGTAGAGTTACTGATTCACCCCTCCCCTCTCAGTAACTTGGTTAATCCTGAATATTTCCAACAATTTTATCTTTAATAATATATATTCTATTCTGCAAAATTGATGTCAATGGACCTAAAATCTTATTATTATGCTCTTTGATCTCATTCTCTATTCCTTTTTCTATCTCTCCTATATCCTCTATTTGGATTTCAATATCCATTACCTCTTTTGGATCAGCAAGGAAAGCCTCTAGCATATCTAATAGCTATTGAGTAAGCTCAGCTATGAGCTTCTCTTGTTCTTTGATCTTTATTATCCCTAATTCTCTATCCTTAACAATGCCACTAGTGTCACTAGTGAGCTTCTTCAGTTTCTCTGACATCTGGGCTACTTTTTCCTTATTGAGTTGGGCATAGTGTGTTAACACTTGGGAGATCTGTAAGTCTCTTGTATTCTAGACTGACTAGATTATCTTATTTCCTTCCATCTTCTCTTGTATGTTCAAAAGAGATGGCTTTTGATCTTTAGGATCCAAGCTCCACATTGCAAGTGCCTAGGACTTGGGGTTGTAACCAAACCCTCTGATCATGTCCCCAACCTGAGTCTCTAATGAAAATTGTACATCAGGTTGTTTTCTGATTTGATCAATAATAAAGGCTAAGAACAAATCCCAATCTTCCACTAATAGCATCCCACTGGCCTTGACCAGTTGCCTAGCTTTCTTAGGTGTAATTTTCTCTAATTTAGTATCATAGTCCTGTAATGTTTGTAGAGCCTCTTGGGTTATTGGATCACCCCTTGCTAATTGCAATTGTTTACCCACTTGTTGTTTCTTGTTCCAGATGAGGAAATCCTTAAATTTATTAGTTTTGATAAAATTATCATCCGTAAGGAATTCATCTTGATGTATCAGTCTTTCATCTGTACAGGTTCTAAGAGGCAACTCCTTCTTCTTCCACATCCTTTTGCAGTTTATTGCCTACTCTGACCTGTTTCCTTAATTGGTCATCATATGGTCTATTCCCTATTATAAGGGCACCAATTCTATGTATCTTTTTCTCCTTCTTCTGAGAAGGTTCCCCTGTTTCAACTTTTTGTCTCTTTGGTGGGGGTTCATTTGTTACCTCCTTCTCATGGACCTCTGTTAGGTCAATGATATTTTCTCCCTTAGCAACTTTTTCTTTTGCAACTTCTTGATTGACTTGAGGGGGGCTGGCACATAATATTTATCATCACTATCATCTTCATACTCTCATGATGAGTGCCTCTTATGGAATTTATCTGGAACTACTATTCCATCCTCTAGTTGATTGCACAGGAGAGTGTGAGAGTTTATCATAGCATCTATCCTCTTTAAATAAGGCATGTTTGGGAAGAATCCACCAAAAATAAGGCCCTTTCTCTTCACCTATCTCTCCAAATCCATAAGTTCAATGAAATTTACAAATCTCTTATCTACCTCCTCATCCTCAAAAATATTTCTTCTCAAATCCTCTTCCATGCATTCTTCATGGTCTTCGGTGTGGGGGATGGTGGGTGTCAACAACTTCTTTGCATTGAGGATGAAACCCTCTGTGTCAACATATCTGTACAAGGCCACATTCATCCTGTAATGGTTCATCTAGTTATTCACAGGGTCTAATGCCCCTTTTCCAATAGTAAAATTATAGATTTTGAACTGCCTTGAGATAATTGTACCCTTCCGGTGTGGAGCAAGGTGTTCCTTATCAGTTAAAATAAGTTTTCTTATAAATTCCATTGCAGCTATCCTTAGTGGCACATGAAATGGAAATACATGGGGAGGATCGATACAACCATATACCCTCATCAATGTGAAATTCTTCTCATAATAAAAATTTCCCCAGTTGTGGTCTTCTGGCCATTTGTCAAGATCCTGGTAGGGTCTGAGTAATTGTATCACTTTGTCTGGAAGCCTAGTCTTGTTGACACCTAGGCATAGAAGAATTGGATATACTATCCAATTTTTGAAAGCACAAAACTCTTTCTCCTTAGAGGTTTAGTTCCATACTCTCAACCAAAATTGAACAGGTTTATGCTGGTTGTGATGAAACCTCTATAGTCTTAGACATTGGAAGTTCATGAGTGGGAAGTTGTAGTATAGGATCATATATTAGATATAATCATAATTGGAGGCAATATGGAGGCTCTACATGTCCAGCACCATCATTAGAATCTCTGAGGTAATCCTATATTCTCTTGTATCCTTTCCTAGCACTATGCATAGTGCATATGATATGTACTTTATGTAAAAGTTTAGGTCTTTATAGAAATATGGGGCTGCTCCTTGCATGTGTGCTATATAGGTCTTCATCTTCTTTGGAACATGATGTTCCTTGATCAATTTGGCAGCACTACCAAACTCTCTAGTATACCTATTTTGTAGGCTCTTCAAGTTTATCTCAGTGGTCATAGGATAGTATACATTGAAGGCCTTCATGGAAGTGTTCCTATCTAGGGTAAGTAAGGGTTTTCCATCATTGTTCTTAATTGTTTTGGTCAGGGTATCATACCTACTGACCAATTCAAAGACAAAATTGACATCTAAAAGGATGTCAAGAACTACTAACCTAGCCAATCCATAGGTCCAATGGTTTACAACTGGCATGGATTCATCACTATTGTTAAAGAAATAATTGAACAATGAATAGATAAATGAACTCGGGGTTTGCATATCCCTAATATATGATAGGTCATCAATTAAAACATCAGAACTAACCTTTCTATTTTGGCTTGATCCTGGTAGCAGTGTGAGAAATTCATTTGAATAATTTCTCTTTCCTTTTGATTCATCCTCGACATCATCATTTCTCCCACTGGTAGATACTAGGCTCAGTGCTTGACTCATTTTTTCCTTTTTGTGCTATTCACACATCTCTTCACCGATATTGAAACAAATCTCCTCAAAACCCTCACCATAAGCTATCAATTACCCTATAATCTACAATTTTGAACACTGAAAACACTGCCAATCACAACCTCCACTGAATTCTAAACCAAGAAAATACCTTTCTCAATACACTCATGACTTGGAAATCTCACTCTTCTCAGAAAATACTAAACTTTTTAAAATTTCTTAGCTCTAAAAACTTGGATGCTGGTAAGAATGAAATGACAACGGATATGCATACTTATAACTGAGAAATCAATGCAGTTGTCTCTTCGAACTGGTAAACTTGCAATTCAATCACTTTTCCATTATTTTTACACACTTTGACATCAATTCTGGTTCTAGCTGTGGTATTCAAACTGACAAGTAATCAATTTTTAATGAGTGCTTTTGCTTATAAAAAGCTTATAAAACTTGAAAAGAGATCGAACTCAAATTTGATTGGCTATCATAAATAATATTTTGGCTACTTTTCCATCTTTCAAAATCTTTGAAATCCTATTGGTCAGCAACTGTCCATGGTGGCGTCGAAGAAAAGTCTTCATTTAACTCTGATTTTTCTTTTGGCAACCTAGCGACTGTGTGATCTCTTTGTCGCTTGATATTCTTGCTAACTACAATTTGTTACCAAGACTTAGCGACTACTATTGGATCTAACTTAAGATCAATGGTTTTCTCCATGTCACTTGATCTTTTAACTTAACTCATCTTCTTATGGAGACATCATGACTAAGCCTTCACTTAAATTTTCTTCAACCTCAGGTTACATTCGGAGACTTGGCAACTGTTATATCTCCTTATTTCTGAACCAAATCTCTAACTCATGGCTTATCTAGACAACTTGTGACAAATGTCTTTAGTCTCTTTATCTATTGATTATTTCACTTTTATAATTTTCATCTAGAGACAACGTGACTGCCGTTGATCTCCCCTTTTCTCTACATTTGACAGTTGTCGCCAAGTCTCTTAGTCTTCATATCAAAGCCTAATGTTTCATGAGACTTCGCAACTGATGAACACATGTCCTATTTTTCCTTTAGTCTCCTAATCGCTAGATCCTTCTTGAATTTTCAACTTTATACCGTGATCACGTGAATAACGTCATATTTGACCTCCATCCTGTAATTGTTGCTAAATCTCTTAATTATTAACTTAACTCATGATCCTTCTCATGAATAGGAGACAACACTATTATCCAAAATGACTTTTAATCAAGGTTTATCCAGAGACTCAGTGACTGTTAAATCTCCATGTCGCTAGATAATTTTTAAACTACAGTGTTTATCACAAGATAACCCAACCATAGTTTGATCAAATATGAGATGAATAGTTATCGCTAAGTCTTGTGATATTTAACTTAACTCACAATTTATTCAGAGACAAAGCGACAATAATGATACCTTAACCTGTCAACTTAACTCATAACCCTGGGTCACATTTGGAGATAACGCGACTGAGTAAACTTGAAGTCACCATAAGAAATCACTAACCCTAATCTCATTAAGAGACAATCTAACTACCGTTAGATCATATCTGAGATGAACAGTCTGTGCCAAGTCTCTTGATCTTCAAAAGCATATTCTTTTTGTTAAGAGACTACACAACAACTCTATTTCACCAAGTCTCCATATTGGATGGAATATTCTCTTTTCTTTATGAGACTAAGCAAAAAACATATAAGCACATGCAAATAACTGAGATTTAAGTTATAAAAAAGGTAACACAAAGATAGAAACTCAGCTGAGAAATTAGGGCTTTTTTGTATTTTCAAATAGGAAAAACCTAAGGGCTTAGGGTTTTTAACACTTTCAACTAGGTTTTGAAATAACACAACATTTGCAGAGATATATAAGCATTTTCAACCATGATTTTCAACCTTTTGAGCACAGGTATGACAAGAAACTTCAAAATTTTTAGGGCAAAAACTCAAAAATAGGAAATACAACCAACATGATGAATCAGGAAGAAGAGCAATTCCTGAGAGCTTTGACAAGTTTGAAATCTATACCTCAGTTTAATCCTCCTAAGTATAGTGGAAAGTTGGATTATGATGAATTTATTGATTGGATAGTTGAGATGGAAAAGTATTTTGAATATGAGAATGTAGCAGAGGATAAGAAGGTGAAGATTGCAAGCACTAAATTGAAAGGACATGCATCCTTGTGGTGGGAAAATCTGCAGTTGGATCGAAAGAAGAAAGGTAAAGACAAAATCAAGGTATGGGATAAGATGGTAAACAAATTAAAAGGCAAGTTTCTACCTTGTGATTATTAGATTAACCTAATCAGGCAAATGCAAAGTTTGAAGCAGAAAGATAGATTAGTAAAAGATCATACTAAAGAATTCTATAGATTGGACATTAGATCTAGACATATGGAAGATGAAGTGGAAAGAGTAGCAAGATACCTAAATGGATTGAGAAGTTCCATACAATATGAGATGAGTTTGGTCAAGATGGAAAGCATTGAGGAGGCATATCAATTTTCCCTAAAAGATCAGGAAAAGTTGAACAAAAGATATGAACAAAGACAAAGAGGGAGAGGTGGTAGATTCCCTAGAGGAAGAGGTAGATCTCATGGTGAAAACAATAGATCTTAACCAGAAAAGTCAATTTGAGACACATCTCAAGACAAAGGAAAGACTGAATGGAAAGGTGGAAGTTCATACCAATGAAGAGGAAATTGCTCTAGAGGTGGATATAGAAGAAAAGGCTTTCAAGTAACTTGTTACAATTGCGGTGAGGAAGGACATAAATCCTTTGAGTGTACACATACAAGAAAGAAAGGCAGTAGTAGCATAAATGCATTGGTGCTAGAGGAGTCTCCAAATAAAGATGAGAAGGAAGGAAATCTCATGATTCAAAGGATATTATGGAGTGAGAAGGATAAACCAGATCCTGTTAGGAAACATTTGTTCAAGACTATATGTAGAGTTGTAGACAAATTTTGGAAGGTGATTGCTGATAGTGGAAGCTCAGAGAATCTAGCATCTGAGGAAATGGTTACAAAGTTTCACTTGGAGAGGTTGAAGCATCCAAAACCCTATCAGATCTCATGGATCAAAGATGACAACACATTAATGACGAGTGAACATTGTTTTGTGAATCTGAAAATTGGAAAGTATTATGATAAGGTGTTGTGTGATATTATGCATATGGATTGTTGTCATATTTTTTTGGGTAGACCTTAGAAATATTATAGACATGATATACATATTGGAAGATTGAATAGATATTCTATTTGGGTTGATGGTAAGAAGCAATGTTTGTTACCTTTGGTTGAAGAATCTATTGGTGAGATATGTACATTTGTGAAAGTTTGTTTCATGGAAGGAAAATAGTTTGTTAAGGATTTGAAAAGAAATGATATATGTTATGCTTTGATTCCTAACAAACCAAGAAAGAATATAGAAGATGAAATTCCTGCAGAAGTTGAGAAGTTTCTCACTGAGTACAAGGAGACAATTTTAGATAATGTACCTGATTGTTTACCACCAATGAGAGATATCAGTCACTATATGGATCTGATTCTTGGAGCTATTTTATCAAACAAAGCACCACATAGGTTAACACCAACCGAGAATGAAGAGCTTAACTGACAAGTTCATGAATTATTGAACAAAGGTTTGATCTGAGAAAGTTTGAGTCCATCTACAGTACCAGTTGTATAGGCACCTAAGAAGAATGGAGAATGGCGAATGTACACTGATTCAAGAGAAATTAATAAGATTATAGTGAAGTATAGGTTTCCTATACCGAGAATGGATGACATAATGGATTGTTTGAGTGGAGCAAGATATTTTACCACAATTGATTTGAAAAGTGGATATCATCATATCAGAATCAGAGAAGGTGATGAATGGAAGACTTATTTCAAGACAAAGGAATTTTTGTATGAGTGGTTGGTTAAGCCTTTTGGTTTAACTAATGTACCAAGTACATTTATGAGGTTAATTAATGAAGTTCTAAAGAAATTCTTGAATAAATGTGTGATTTAATACTAGGATGATATTCTAATATTTAGTAAGACTGGAGAAGAGCATTTGATGCATATAAGGAAAGTATTGCAGAGATTGAAAGAGGAAAAGTTGTCAATAAATCTAAAGAAGTGTTCCTTCATGAAAGAAGAGCTTGTGTATTTGGGTTTTGTAATTTCAGCTGATGGTTTAAAAATGTATCCAGAGAAGGTTGAAGCTATACTTAGTTGGCCTACACCTAAGAATGTCAGTGAGGTAAGATCATTTCAAGGATTGGAAATTTTTTACAGGAAGTTTATCAGAAATTTTAGTTCTATTTGTAATTCTATGACTGAAACAATAAGAGGAGACAAAAGTGAATTTAAGTGGACATATGGAGCTGATAATAATTTTGAAGCTTTGAAGTTAACGGTTTCTGAATTACCTATGTTAGCATTACCTTCTTTCAATAAGGTATTTCAAGTTGAATGTGATGCAAGTGGAAGTGCAATTGGAGATGTGTTGACTCAAAAAATTAAACTTGTTGCTTTCTTTAGTGAAAAGTTGAATGATGCTAAGAGGAAATATTCTATTTATGATCAAGAGTTCTATGTTATTGTTCAAGCTATGAAGAAATGGAGACACTATTTGATGCCAAATGAATTTGTGTTGTATACTGATCATAAGGCTTTACAGTATTTGAATAGTCAAAATAAGTTGAATCAGAGACATATGAAATGGGTAGAGTATTTGTAGAGTTTCACATTTATGATTAAACATAAGAGTGGAGTATCTAACCGAGTTTCTCATGGATTGAGTAGAAGAAGATCTTTATTGACTAAAATGAGAATTGAAGTTCTTGGTTATGATGACATGAAGAGTTTGTATGAAAGTGATCCTGATTTTTTTGAGCAGTGGAGAGAGTGCAGAGCACTTAATTCAATTCAATCAAGAAAGTATGAGGACTATTTCATTTAGGAAGATATCTTGTTCAAAGGTATTCATTTGTGCATACCAAGAGGATGAATGAGAACTAATTTGGTTAAGGAGAAACATAGTAGTGGGTTGGCTGGACATTTTGGTATTGATAAAACATTGAGTTTCTTAAGGAAAGGTACTTTTGCCCTCAGTAGTATAAGGATGTTCAGAAATTTGTGAAAAGTTGTGGAGTTTGTCAAGTTGCAAAAGGAGTGAGTCACAATACTAGTTTGTATACACCAATTACTATTCCTGATAAACCTTGGAATGATATCAGCATGGATTTTGTTCTTGGCTTACCTGGGAAAAAAAGAGGTAATGATTCTATATTTGTTGTGGTGGATAGATTTTCTAAAATGACACATTTCATATCATGTAAGAAAACATCATATGCAGTACATATACCACATATTTTCTTTAAGGAGATTGTTAGATTGCATGGATTACCGAGGAGTATCATCTCTGACTGAGATAGTAAGTTTGTTATTTATTATTGGAGAAAAATTTGGATACTAAGTTGAATTTTAGTTTTTAATTTCATCCACATAATGATGGGAAAATAGAGGTTGTAAATCGAAGTTTTGGTAATTTTTTGAGATGCTTAGTTGGAGACACACCAAGTAATTGGGATTTGATGTTGGCACAAACAGAGTTTGCATACAATAGTTCAGTGAATAGAAGCACTGGAAAAACACCTTTTGAGATTGTTCATGGCAAACAACTGAGAGGTATATCAGATTTGAGAGATATTGTTGGGGAAGATAAAATAAGTGCACAAGAAGAAGAATTTACTATGTTCATGAAGACATTGCATGAAGATGTAAAACAAAAGCTGGAGAAAAGCAATCAGAAGTACAAAGATAGTGTAGACATGTCTAGAAGACATAAAACATCTAAAGTTGGTGATGCAGTATTGGTTCATTTGAAGAAAGGAAGATTTCCTATTGGAACATATGGAAATTTGAAGATGAATAAGTTTGGTCCTTGAAAAATACTAAAAATATTTGACAGTGGAAATGCTTATGAAGTTGAATTACTTGATGACATGGATATATCACCTATATTCAATATTTCAGACTTGTATGAATATCATTAACCTGATGAAGAAGTAGAAATAGCAAGTGATTATCCTATGAAGCAGATAGAGGAAGTTGAACAGGTTTTAAAATAGAGAATTGGTGGAAGTACAAGAGGAAAAGGATACATGGAGTATTTGGTAAAGTGGAAGAACAGACTGATTGAGGACTCATCTTAGATTTCTCAATCTAAGTTGGATTCATTTTAAGTTGGACCTGATACATGATTCAGGGAATCATTTCTTGTACCCTAGGTGTCTGATGTAGGAGAATCTTGGGTCCTTGGAAATCCTTCTCAACCAAAAATATGTTTGTTTTGTTCTTTAGTTTGTTTGGAGGCTACTCAGGAAATACCTTTTTTCTCGGGTCTGTCGCTTAGTTATGCTTGTTTCTGTTGCTCGGGTTCTATCACTCAGGCATGCTTATTTTTGTTTCTTGGGTTCTGTCACTTGGGCATGCTTGTTAATTTTCCTATTACTCTGGTTTCTCTTTTGATGCTCGGGTTTTCATTTCTATTTCTCAGGGTGTTCTTTGCCCGAGATGTTTATTTTTGGAGTTGGATCTGGTGGCTAACTTCTTTATTTAATTTTTATGGATTAATTAATTTGGGGTCTCTCATTGGGATTTGTGTGGACCTAAATCTAGGTCTCACTTATGGATTTGAGCACCAACCTCTCTTGGTGGACTCTTGTATATATTTGTTTCTATGTTCTTAGTTTTGCGTCAGTTTTAGAATAGCATTAGATATCAGATTACAATAGAAGATTATCTCTAAGTAGGTCTGTGACCTCACATGTATGAAGATCAAATTCTAATTCATTGAATGTATGGCCCAAACTAGGAAGGCCTTAAAACCTGACATGTAATGAGTTTTGATCAATTAATGAAAAGGATCTCTGTTGTTTCTTCTTTCACTCTATTTTTTTTATTTCTACATTATGTTGGAAAGTTGGTTTAGTATTTGGGAGAGCCGTTGGCACCATTATTAGCCCTGGCTTGTGTCAATTTTACACTTAACGATGAATAGAGGACATATGAGATACCTATTTCTTCACCATTTGAAAAGCAGTGACCTAAGAAAAGCAAAGATCAAAAAGTATCAGACTATCTAATAGCTATATTGCATGATCGCTCGAAGCAAGAATTCAAAATTCTGTGTGATTAAGGTATTTACATCATCTACTCATACAGAAGTTATGGATGCACCTTGGATTTATGATGTTGTAGATCGACCTAGATACAAATTCAAGAAACATCCATTTAAGTCTTGTGAAGATGATCGTGAAGGAGAATTATCCTAGATACCACATGACGTCTTGCATGTAGAGGATATTAGGGCTTACATTCATTGCAAGTATGATATAATGGGTATTGATGAGATTTCTACTAAGATGGAATACATGACTGATGATGGTAAAATGAAGGATGAATTCAAACACATACACAACCTGAGCATTATGAAAATGTTATATTTGTATGAATTCAACAAAGATGAATGGTTCAAAATCTTACTTAACAGAGTTCATGATCAATTCATCTGGATAGGAGAGCAAACCTATACAGATATGTAGTCATTTGATTCATGATATAACCAGGTTAGACAACACTAGAGTTATCCCTATGGTAGAGAAGCACATAAAGTAACAAGTTGAATCCCTAACACATTCTAAATGAGATAGACGAGCTACGACAGTAAATGATATTTTCCAGAAGGATGTCAGACTGATTGCGATGATACTTGGATACAAATTTTACTACAGTAGTAGAACTAATTCAGTTTTGGCAGGAGTCATTGTGATGGCTTATAGGATGGTAAATAAAAACACTACATATAACCTATGTGAGGTTCTGGCACAACAATTTTTGGAGAATGTAAAGCTAGTCAAGAAGGATAAATCTAAGACCTTTAGATTTGGCTCACTTCTAGTTCATATGTATATCCACATTGAGCATAAGTTTACTGGAATATACCATAGAGCATGGAAAGACAACATACCTACTGATATTTAGACTTCACAAAGCTACAAAAGGCAAAAAAACACATGGGTTGATGGAGAACTATTTGGCATGATCAAGATTATTAAGAGGCAAATGAAAGAGGGATTCATAATTCTTGAAGAGTTAGTTGAGAAATATAAGGACACAATATACTTCATGGTTGAAACTATTTGTGTATGTTTTGAGGTAGTTGTATCAAGAAAGAAATGGTGCTACCCCATGGGCTATGAAGTTAGTTTAGAGGTTCTGGTTATGCAAATTGAACATGTCTTGGCATTTGAGGAGAGATGGGGCACATATGAAGAGAAACCAGCTAAGGTAAGAGAAGAACTAACTAGAGGCTTAATAAAGAGAAGAGTGGAGAATATAGTTGATGAGTGTGTAGTTAAGGTAGGTATTAGTAAAGAAGAGATGAGAGAAGTAAGGAAGAAGATAGAAGAGAGATCTTCTGGATTGGCAAGTACTGCTATTGCAGCCCTTCCACCTCTAGAGATTGAGTAGACAGTTATTCCTACTTCTACTATTATTGATGTTAATACACTCTCACCACCATAGAATACTTTGTAGGTAGAAAATATGGTTCCTCTGAGAAACTCTAGGTCCAATAAACTAGACTCACCTCCTAAAAAGTAGAGGACTAAAGAAGTAGAAGAAAAGAAAGTTGAGAAAGAGACTACAAGTGAAAGACATGTATGCAAGCCTGATATAAAGATATTAGAAAAGAGAGCTATTAAGCAAGGAAAGCTTGTTTCAGTGAAAAAGTATTTTGACAGGTATGAAGAATCTGAGAAACTAGTGATTGAGGACATAGTAATTAACCATGTACTTGTTTTCAAAAATAATCTATTAGAGATAGAAGGAAGTATACCCGAGGAATTGTATGGAAGATTGGAAATTAGAAAACAACTTACACATATTGAAGATAAGGCTATAAGAAATCAAGCTATTGAGGACATGTTGCCAGTAGTTTCACTATAGGAGAGAGAAAGAGTATTGGGAGCACTCAAACCCTTGCTGAGAATCAAAAAACAAATAAGAGTACAAATATAGTGGCTATATTTCTAACAATGTTGCTTCATGCAGGTATGACCAAGAGAGCTACAGAAAGAATTCGTAGAAAAATATTTCCTTGAAAGTTTCTTGTAGACCTCACTATGGTGCCACAAAACATAGATGATGCACTTACCATTCTGAGACCCAAGGACTATGGCATAGCAATGATTAATGGTTATCCTCCAGTAAGATATCCCATCCTGGAAATTGAGGACTAGAAAATATTTTATTACAGGATGCTAGACATATGATAAATAATTGATTTTTTGATCGAACTGTTTAAGCTCTGACACAATGAAGGACCTACTTGGGTTAGGAAATTTATCATATTTCATGACCTGTTTGAAGAGAATGAAGGATCTCAGAGATTGAGAAACATGGAAGCTGATTTGTTAAGAATATTTGATGCCCAAGGCCCCCCTTTGCAGGACATTGAACCATGGGATCCAGACTGATGTTTGGAGCATGTAGTAATGCAGTCCCCACAAGGAAATGCATAAATTTAGGCTAGGAGAACCATGTTGACTGTCCATCTACAAACAATGGTAGATCCTAAAGCAGATGTGGAAGAAGGAAGCAGAAGAGGGCATGGAAGGAAATGACTAAGGGGAGGCTAGGATTTCCCTCTACACATCTTGTTTCCCTTTTGATTTTTTGATTTTTAAAAAACTTGAATATGAATTCTAGTATGAAGTTCAGTGTAGATTTTAGATTTGGATTATGGAGATTAGTGCATGTTTCAGTTTCAGTTTTTTGGACTACTACTCAGAGGCTGGGCTTAACTAGCACACTCAAAGCATTGACCTCTTTAGTGGCTGGTGTGGGCCTAGTTATGGCTCATCCTATTTTTTAATTCACCATTGATGGAAGCCATTTTCTAGATGCATACAAATTCAAATTTTAAACTTACTTCTCATTCTTTCCCACCCACACATAGGTTAAGTTACCACCCTACAGGACATAATGTTGTAAAATGTTGCTCTCCCTCACTGGCTCTCCCTCACTATCTCTCCCTCAGTGGATCTCATCTCTACTTCCTTATTTTATGAAAGAACACCTTGTAGAGGAGAAAGAACTGCTTGGTGGATAAAACTGCGCTCTGGTAGACATGTTTGTAAAATGTGGAAGGGGATGCAAATTGTTTGACAAAGTGCTTCTGTAAGGATTGATTTCTTGACACAAATTCCACATTAGTAAAATACACAAGAGAAGGGATTCGGTCAACTAGGTCAAAGTTGAAACCACATATTGAAAAGAAAACATTATTTTCTACATGAATTCTACAAAAAAATACTTGGTTCGACCAACTTATCAAATAGAAAAAGATACACGAGTCCAAAACAAGGAAGAGGTGTCAACCAAGCCGTTGAACACACCTCCTATAAACCAACATGAGATAATATCTATAAACTGACATGAGATAATACATTATGGTCATTAACAGTTCATCCAATATGTTGAATACAACAACATCCAAGAGATTCTTTGACCAATCTATCGAAGTGCCAAAATAAAAAGAACTTAAGAGACTAACATAAGATTATAAATTTCATTGCAAAAGACAATTGGTTGGTTACAAAGAACTCATAATATGAAAAACATGAATACCTTCCTTACAATAGCTCCAGACACCTATTTCACACAAAATATTAAGGAAGAGAATATTGTAGGAGTGTGTTTCCACCCTACCATGAAGCAGTTACGCTTCCCCAAAATCTTTCCTGACATGAAATATGCCTAGCCCAACTAGAGGAAGAGTAAAAATGTAAAACTTTTAAGAGTGATGGAATTCGTACAATGAAAACCTTGAAGTATTAAAACAAAAATAACATGAGAACACAAAAAGAACATATAATAATTATGCCAACAAATTTATCAACCCTTGCTTGGCTATCCAAAAACATTCTTATTTATTCGTTCTCGATCATTCTTATAGAGAGAAGTAAATATTATCACAACATTTTTACAACATGGTAGAAATCATAAGAATACGTTTACACATCTATTCTTTGAGTAAGAAAATATCTTAGTTGTATAGTGCATCATTTATAGAAGCATTTCTAATAGTGAATGTAGTAAATGTGGATGATTTTTTGTAGCATCCTATAATAAACTAAATGCGCCACCTTGCATACCTAGCTAATATTGAAATACATTTTACAATCCAATTTGGTCATAATGCCATTAAGTAATCCATTCATAAGGATATCAATAAGGTAACATAATGCATCCAAATATAAGAAGTAAACAAGGCATAGGTAAGCATTTTTCCATCTATTAATATGCATGATACATTTTCACTACTTGGTAATTACGAACCCTTAATGAAAAAGGAGCTAATCAACTCTACCTCCTCTCATTTTTCTTAAATAGGTATTTATATGATTCATCCAAGAACCTAATAACAAGATGTTTTGTGAACCATCTTCACCCATAAAAAGTCAATGAATCATTCTATAATCTGATGATGTAGTAGACACCTAAGTTTCCTTTAAGAAAAATTTAATCTCACAAGAAACTCATAACTAATAAATCTTCAGTAACTTAGCATTCCCAACTATGTTGATAAGTCACAGTCTCAAACAAATTACTATATTCTATTTTTTTGCACTATAATATCAACATTTTATTGGGTTAGAAAAATGCTCAAACACATCATTATACCTAGTTTTAAAAAAATGGATTTGTTTTCATCTAACTTCATCCACAATGATAGTGTCTATTTATTGTCAAATTCAACAACATCCTAACAACAACACTTCCTATGTCTTTTATCACAACAAGAGAAGAGCATATATAGAATTTTCAAACAAAAAGGAAACAACTTTCATGGGTTTTATTTTTAAAATAAAATAAATAAAAATAAAAATTATTCATCAGAACTCATCTCCCATACACTTTAATGATTCTATGATTTCATGATCAATCCAGACTTAAAATAGAATTCAGATCATAAGTAGCTTTCTTTTCCAAAGAATTCAGTCTAATCCAGCTTAAAAGTGGAATTTATATTATAATGGCTAGCTTAGTTTTGCTACTCCAATCAGGATAACACATCTTGATGAGATGGAAAAGAAGACAACACCTGCCAGAACTCTACACAAAAAGGATATAACCCAATGCCCAAAACCAACACCATGATTACCCATTTTAGGTAGCTATCAAATAGGTAGTATGGTAGTTGAACCAATGGTGCTTGATTTAATTAACACCAAAAAATATCATACAATAGTTCAGTGCCATAGAGACTAATTCCAATGTTGGCTACATGCTAGGTAGTGGTACATGTCATTTCTACCATCATGGAATTACTTTCGCTGGATGATTCCAACACAAAATCTAAGGATAGCACTCATAGCACGGTTATGAAGTAGTGACCAATGCAAAAATAGGAGGAAAATCTCAACTAGAATTTGTATTTATAAAATCCATTCATGCACAAAATAAGCAAAGTAAGACAGTGCTGACACAACCATGAATTGGTTGAAAATAATAAAAGATGAAAATGCTAGGTAACCAGCATTGACTAGCACCAAAAATACCTAGCAAAGGAAAGCATCACCACAAAAATAAGACCACATGATCCAAACTACACACTTGCCACCAAATAAATGATAATCAAGGCACATGCAATTCAACACTAAAAGATTAAAGAGATTTCATCAAAAAGGAAATTGACTCTGACTTAGAGCAGACAAAAGGATCACCCCAACAATAGACGCATGGCGGAACAAACAAGACATTGTTGAGAATATATGTTTATTAATAATAACGCCCTCTATGATGCTAACATGAAAGAAACATGCATCGTTTAAGTTTAAAATTGGTTACATCAATAGACTTAAACACAACAAGGAATCTTAAGAAAATTGGTCAGATAGATTACATTTAGAATGTTTTAGATTTCTTACCTCCCAAACGAAGAGAGATTCCTTAAAAAATCAGTTGAAGAGGCACCTTGATCTCCCGAATCCCAATCACTCCCCAAATTTTTGCCAAAATTATAATTCGCACAACGCTGATGGTAATATGTGTCTTGCTTGTAGAAGAAAGATGACAAATGTCTGACTTCAACAACAAAACCTGTAGAAAAGTATTGACAATGGAAAAAGCTCTTCTACAAAGATGATACAGATATGATTTTTTGCAAATATTCCATATATGAATTGATGAGAAAACTCTTATGTGATCTTTTATGGAGCCACCATTATTCCTTGACATAGGTCAAAAACTACTCTTTTTTTAAACTTACAGTCAAAAAATGAAAACAATAACTCCTCTCCTCCATGCTTGAGCATGCATAGGATAACTCCCCTTAAAATAGGATCTCCCCTAACTTAACTTCCCATCTCCTCATTGATTACCACTTCTAAAAAAACAAGTGTCTGCCAAAAACCAAAATTACAATATAAAAGGAAAATTTTAATTTTTTTTGTATAAAATTTGAAATCCAAATTTATTTTCCAATAATAATTTAATAATTACTAAAATTGGGTTATGATAGCTTCACAGAAATTTGTTCACATGGAACACCCTACTTACAGATACCTAGGAAGAGGATTTGTTGAAAAAGATTTAGAAACTTTCAAGAAATTTTAATTTGCATGAATTAATCCAGACTTGTTAATCTTTGCCAACATCCTCAACTTTGGAACATGATACCCACAAGAATTTTTTCAGATGTAATCAGTGCAATTTCTCTCATAAATGTATGCAAAATGTAGAGGTAGGGACATGTGAATTGTTCCACAAAATATGACCCTCAAAGAAACTTGATCTTGCAGAATGTTCTGATTGCAAGATAGTCGCAAAAAACTATTCATTTCAAAGGCTTTAGAAACTTTCAAGAAAATGCTACTGGTAGGTGTAAATGCATACACTACAACCTTTTCTAGATTCCTCAAGCTTTAGTAAGTGTAAATGTAGACTCTACAAATTTTACCCGCTTGTAAGACTTAGGTTTCAAGTTGACATGAATAAAAAGTGTAGAAAATATATATACATGTGCAATGCTTGTCAAATAGTTATAAAAT
Source organism: Thuja plicata (assembly GCA_018584345.1). NCBI lineage: Eukaryota > Viridiplantae > Streptophyta > Pinopsida > Cupressales > Cupressaceae > Thuja > Thuja plicata. The sequence continues at coordinate 790,526 of MU223728.1, read as the reverse complement.
AGTTATAAAGATCATACAAATCTATGGTGATTCAATGTTGATACCCTAGTATGTTAGATCAAATATAAAGCATATAATTATCACATGTGATTGATGACATGTAACTGATTGAATGTTTGAAGATGTTAAGTTGATCACCGAAATACATAAGGATAATGCAAGACATTAAATTAGCTAATCGATTGTATTTTCATTGATGTCAATTTGATATAATCTAATTGGTTATAATCAAAGTGTCAAAGACTTTAGAGAATCAAAGAAAAAAAGATTGTGCTTTCAAAAATGCATAAACGAAAAGCATTCACAATATGACTTCAAACATTGATGGTCAATGGAAACCAACAGACAAAGATCATGTAAAGTCAAGTCGCAGTGATGCCCAAGAAAGAACATCGATGAACATTACTGACGAGAAAAATCAAAAAGTGTAACCGATGGCCAAAAACATAGTGCAAACTGACGGAGAAGCCCAAGCAGAACTAGAGTGTTGACCGAAGCTATCAAACAGTTAAACACCAAAATTAACTTGAGTTCAGAAATGAAAAAATATCTAGCTGGAAGAGCTAAATATGGACTTAACTAGTAGTAATCTTTGTTTTCATCGACAAGATAAAGCCAGAGATAAGTAAGGGATTTAAAGTTTTTTTGTCCATTTGTTAAGAAGATCTCTACGAGATAAAACATGAGTTTTTCTTTAAATCTAATTGGCGAGAATTGTGGATCACGCCAAGATCAAGAAAATCAAGAACCTAAAAATGGTGGTATCATGTCTATAAAGAGACATCTTGATTCATTACTAATAGAGTGGGTGAATGAATGAAAAGAGGATGTTGAAGAGAAACTAATGAATCATAACTTCATATAGTCCTGATCAATAAGGCTGAGGAAAGAGATAAAGTTTTTTTGCGGACATCGAGCAATAGAGGACAACATCACCAAGAAGAATCAAAGTGGATAAAAGGTATAAATAGAGATATATTGATTAGATTAGTTTTATGAGATTACAATAGATCTAAAAATATGCAAGTATAAGTTCTATATGTGAACTGGTCATACTGTTTCATATTAACCATCGATTCAGAAAGTATCTTAACCGATCAGGATTTAAAGATCATTTCTATATTGAGATATATCCCAAGGAGTATCAAAAAGTTTGATCATGAAGATAGCATGAGATGCCAGATACCTATTGACAGGCCAAGTGAGTGTTGGATCAAGGATGGTAGCATAGAGATGCCTAATATCTAGTGACAGACTAAACTTTTAAATCCTCTAACAAGGTCACACCTAAGAGTGTGTTTGTAACCTTTAATGGGGTTGGCTCTTCACCGAGCTGACTTTAGAAGAGTGAAAATTTTAGGTTATCGGTCCCAAGTGGTTTTTCCCTTAATAGGGTTTCCACGTTAAGAATCCATATGTCAATGTGTTTATGAGTCGTTACTTTAGTGTTTTTCATTACACATAACTTAACTAGATTGATTGGTATACTCTAGATAATTTAATTTCTTTCAGTGAATTAATAGACTGCTATTCGGTAAACATACAGTAGAAGGTTTAACAAAGCATTCCGAGAAGTAGTAATTTGATAATAGTATTTGGAGGCATTCATCTTATAGGACTGAAGATAACTAGAGGCTTAATATTGTGGTACTAAGTTTTTGGGTTGATTATTGGAATATTTTTGAGGCCACTGCTTCATCCCCCCTCTCAGTTATTAATAACAATTGGTATCAGAGCTTGTGTGCTTAGAAAGGGAGTTTAACAACTCAAGCAAAAGATCACAAGATGAACATACAAGATGTGCCCAAGTTGAATAAAGACAACTTTGCATCATGGAAAAGCAGAATAAGACTCCACCTATTAGGTATTGGAAATGACATTGTTCAATACTTAGATACTGAATATGTGTTTCCTAAAGGACCTCACACTCTTGAGAAATTAAGAGTAAAGCATGGGCATAACTGCATGATGATAGAACATGCATCATTCCTCTCCGATATTGAGTTTGAAGATGTCAAAACCTGAACCTCTACAAATAAAATGTGGGATAAGTTGAAGTTGGTACATGGAGGAGATGCTAATGTACTAAGAGAAAAATTAGAAAGCCTAAGAGGGAGGTTTGATGACCTAAGGATGAAAGAAGGAGAAAACATCACTCGGTATAGCTGTAGAATAAAAGAGGTAGTAAATGTTATCCAAGGAGTTGGAGGTGTACTTAAGGAGGAGATAGTGGTAAGTAAAATCTTAAGAACCTTACTACCTATATATGCTATTAGAGTCTCTTCTATTAGAGAAATGAGAGCACTTGCAAACAATACAATTACTCTAGATAGTCTAATTGGTAGACTAATTTGATTTGAGATGACCAAATTTGATAATAGTGTCTTACCATCTATAGAATCTACATTCAAATCTTCTTTAAAGATAAGTAACTCAAGTCATAGACATACTATTAGAAATGATAGTGATAGTGATAATGAGGATCAAGGACTTGATGAGATTGAAGCACTAATGGCCAGAAGACTGCAGAGAAGAAAAGGTAGATACAAAGGTAAATTACCACTTGTATGTTTCAATTGTAAAGAGGTTGGACACTTTATTGAAAGATGTCCAAATAGAAGAAAAGATGATAGAGGAAATGACAGATCATATGAGAAGAAGTTTGACAAAGGTGATAATAGAGATTACCAGAACAACCAACAATTTGATAAGAGAGATACCCGAGACTACAAGGACAAAGGGAGTAAACCTTTTTACCTAGTTGAGAACATAGCTGATGACACAGACACCAAATCAGAAGAAGACATTGAGATGGTATTTGGCCATGAAGGATGATTCAGATGAAGATGAAGAAAGGTATGTAGAAACTGCACTCATATCTAAAGTTAGTAAAAATGATGTATGGATCATAGATAGTGGCTGCACTCACCATATGACTAGTGATAAACAAAATTTTGAGACTTTTGAATACTATAATGGTGATTCAGTGAGAATGCAAAATGATACACCTTGTCCAGTCGAAGGTAAAGGAACAATAATGTTGAATAACCTGATAAAATGTGAAAATGCTTACTGGGTAAAAGGACTGAATTATAATTTGTTAAGTGTTTCACAGCTGAACAATTCAGGTCACAGAGTATCATTTGAAAATAAGAAGGCAAAAATCTTCAATGAATCAGGAAGGTTGATTGGTATTGGTGAGCAAACAAAAGGTAACCTTTTCTATCTTGATGACACTAACACCACTTATTTAATGGCTAGAAACAAAGACATATGGTTGTGGCACAAAAGATTGTGGCATGTGAACTTTGACAACATGATAAAGATAAGCAACAAAAGGAATGTCAGAGGCTTACCGAGCATGACTAAACCCGAGCATATCATGTGCAAGAATTGTCAAAAAGGTAATATGACAAAGTCTAGTTTCAAGAGTAAAACACATACATCTAATGCAATTCTAGAATTAGTCTATAGAAATCTATGTGGACCCATGAGGACAAAGATCTACTATGGAGATAGGTATTTTATTCTCTTTGTTGATGATTATTCTAGAATGATGACAGTCGTGTTCTTAAAAGATAAATCAGAAGCATTTAAGATGTTTAAATAGTATAAGGCTATGGTAGAAAAACAAAGAGAAAATAAATTGAAATGCTTAAGGTCTGATAGAGGAGGGGAATTTACTTTGGAAGAATTCACTGACTATTGCAATGAGCATGGAATTTAAAGACAGGTTTCTGCACTGAGAACACCACAGAAAAATAGAATTGATGAAAGGAGAAATAGATCAATTGTTGACTATGCAAGAACATTGATGATTGAGAAAAGCATCACTCAAAATTTCTGGAGGGACACTGTCAATACTGCTGTCTACACATTAAACAGAGTAGAATTGAAGAAGGACACAAAGAAGACACCCTATGAGCTTTGGTATGGTCATACACCCAATTTAAGTTACTTCAAAATATTTGGTTGTCAATTTCATATTTTGAAGGATGATAGAAATGGAAAAAATGACTGCAAAAGTGAAGGTATCTTCCTAGGGTATTCAAGAAAAAGCAAGGCTTATAAATGTCTTAACAAGTCATCCAACAAAATCATTGAAAGCATAAATGTGAAAATAGATGAATTTGTAGAAAAGAATGATAAGGAAAGAAAAAAGGAACCAGAGGACTACAACAGGTTTGTTTATACAGAACCTGAAACTCTACCTGAGAAACATTGTCTCACTCCCAAGCAACAAGACATTGCACCCGAGCATTAGACTGCAATTACCAAAAATTAGGAAAATCCTGAAAATGATGTTCTGAACAATGGAGATGAGAATAAAGGTCAATAAGATGATCAAAATGATGAACACAAAACTGAACCAAAACTTTCCAAGTATGTCATAAGACATCATCCATAGAATCAAATCATAGGAGACAAGAAGGCTGGAACAAGAACAAGAAGTAAGTCACTAAACACCATATGTTTACTTTGTGATTTTGAGCCTAAATCTGTTAACAATGCACTTGAGAATGAAGAATGGGTCAATGCTATGAATGAAGAAATAGAAAATATTGAGAAGAATAGTACATGGACACTAGTACCGAGACCAGATGACAAGAATGTCATTGATACCAAATGGAAGGTATATGCACAAGAAGAAGGTATTGATTATGGTGAAACCTCTGTACCTATTTCTAGACTAGGAGTTATAATATTACTTTCCTATGTTGCATTTAAAGGATTCAAGGTATACCAGATGGATGTCAAATCTGCATTCCTAAATGGAATACTAGAAGAAGAGGTATACATTGAACAACCAAAAGAGTTTGTTGATCCAGACAAGAGAAACATGGTATGTAGAGTATATAGAGCCTTGTATGGATTGAAACAAGCACCTAGAGTCTAGTATGAAAGACTTCACTCATATCTCATTAGCATAAAATTTGTTAGAACAAGTGAAAATAGCAATCTGTACTTAACAAAAGATACTGATGGTAACATTTTGAGTGCTGAAATTTTTGTTGATGATATCATTTTTGGGGGAAATGAATTGTTATGCAAATCCTTTGCTAATGAAATGAGCAAGAAATTTGAAATGTCTATGTTTGGGGAGATCAAATTCTTTCTTGGTCTACAAATTTTTCAACAAGATGCAGGGATATATATCACTCAGTCCAAATACATAAAGGAAGTGCAAAAGATATCCAAGATGGAAGATTACAAACCAGTTGGAACACCTATGGCTACCCGATGTAAGCTGACAAAAGAGGACAAATCTAATGAGGTAAATCAAACCTTGTATAGATCTATGATTGACAAACTAATGTATGTTGTTCACACCAGACTAGATATAGCACATGCAGTTGGAATAGTTGCAAGATTCTGTGCTAATCCCAAAGAATCACATATGACTGTTGTCAAGAGAATTCTTAGATATCTGAACAACACCGAGGACTATGGCTTATGATATAAAAGAGAAAGAAAATTTGAGCTACAAGTCTATAGATGTTGATTGGGCTGGAAACATTGATGACTGAAAGAGCACAACTAGAGGAGAATTCTTCATGGGTGATAGATTCATCACATGGATCAACAAGAAGCAAGGATGCATCTCTCAGTCTATTGCAGAAGCAGAGTACATAGCTACTTCTGCTAATTGCTCCAATATTGCATGGATAAAAAAATTGCTGGAAGGTATGAATATGAAGATTATTGAACCAATAATTATCTACCATGATAAAACCAATGCAATTAAAAATTATAGAAATCCAGTCATGCATGCTAAGACTAATCATATTTCTATAAAGTATCGCTATCTAAGAGAACAAGTGTAAGAAAAGGATGTGACACTGGAATATGCTCAATCAAAGGAACAATTAGCTGATATATTCACCAAGACATTATCGAAGGACACATTTGAGTACCTGAGACAGATACTAGGGGTCCAACCCTTGTCTATCGGTCAGTAAGCTGACTAGGAGGTTGCATCATCCTATACCAAATCTGAAGCTCAGTCATGTTGATGCAAACACTGAGATTGACAACAACAGATACATTTGTACATAGCAAGGTACAAATTTGCACCAAAAACTAGAGACATTGTATTGTTGATGGATAGGGAAATTCAAGGAATATATTATGTAAAGAAAGGAAGATGATAAAAACAAGAAGAAGTATTTTTGTTTGGAATTGTTGTCAAAGGGAGAGATGATCTCATTATCATCAGGGAGAGATTATTCCATTATCATAATGGAGAGACATTATCATAATGGAGAGACATCATCATAAGCGAGAGATTATATCATTATCCATGAAGAGAATTTCCTAAGAATCAAAAGGAAGAGTTAATAAATATTCTAAGGGAGAGAAATTTATTAAATATGAAATGTCCATCTAAGGGAGAGAAGTAACAAAGAAAGAGAGTTTAGACAAAGAGAAAGATTGTTGTCAAAGGAAAAAAAGATTATCAAGAAGAAGAACAGTCAAGACAGAGCACATATCAGAATAGAGATATCAAATGATACATCTATCCAGTAAAGGGATTGGAGATTGAAGACAACCATTCTGCATGAAACAAATCTAAGCTGTTTTGAGCTTACCGAAAACCAGACATTTGTAATAGTTGCAATAGGAAAGCTTGATGAAACCGTTATATTTCATATTGTATTAGTAATAGTATAGTTGTTGGAATGTTGACTATACTAGTGTATATGACTCTATTTAGTGTTTTCATTATGGAAAAAAATTCATATTAAGTTTTGGAGTCAACACATATTATCAGAAGATCAGAAATTGGCTAAGTACAGAAGACTGGATAGTTAGCAGAGTACCAGAAGAACAGAGCATCAGTGCATGTGCATACGACTGAGTTAGGGCATGTGCCTTTGAAGATAATATTTTAAGTATGTATTCATGCTAATTATAAGAGAGAATGATCAGATGTGAAAGTATGAAGAAGATACAACTAGTTGAAGAGGTACAACCGGTGAATGCCAGAACAGGATAGAGATCATGGAAAGAGTCGACAAAGATTGTTTTGGTATAGAAGTTGCACCTATCCTTAGGACTTGCACCTTTGGATTAGTTATTTTTAGTGATCTCATCATGTTTTGTTAAAGGTTCATGACTTGATTCATCCAGAGAAAGAAGTTAGAGCTGATTTGGCAGAGCGGATTGTGTGAAGAGACGTGTCTGTTCAGTTTAAGTAAAGTAGTTGTAATTGATGTTGCACCAACTTAATGAAGGGTTGCATGCTTAGTTAAGTGATCAATATAGATGGTAAAAAATTTCATAAATCTGACATGTTCATGTCCATTGAGGAATTACTTATAGAAGGTCATTTGTGATCGGAGAAGTTGCGAAAGCCAGAGATAAGAAAAGCAGAGCATAGTGTTAAAACAACAAAGCTATATCTTTCATATGTTGATGATATAGATATTGAAGTAGGATATTTTAGAGTGAAGATAAGATTTTTATATTTCCTTACAAGAGGTTAAAGAATCAATGCACAAAAGGAACTGATCAGATAAGCAGTCTCACAACAATAGTTCACCTTGCAGATACAGTGTGTATCGAAGATCTAGAAGGTTGTATCTTTCACCATTTGAGCACTGAGCTCTTGGATAGTGAGTCCTTGGAAAATAAGTCCAAAAACCATAACAAGGTTATTTTAAAAGACTCCTAACAGGGTTTGACCCTTAAGAAGGTCACTGTACTTCATACATTGTAAAGACAACTCCTAACAATGTCAAGGATCTTCTAACAAGGATCATAAGAAACTAGTATAGAATGTTTGTGGGTACTAATTCCCACTAGGGTTTTCACCTGCATTGGGTTTCCCTGTAATCATATTTGGTGTTATGAGTTGTGTATGTTTATCTTACTTGCATTGATATTTAGTTTAGTACTTAAGCATTAAAGTTAAGATTCAAGAAAATAAGAAAAAGTTATAATAGATAGATCACTGATTCACCCCCCCTCTCAGTGATCCTAATCCGAAAAATTGGTATCAGAGCTCTGGTCCTTAGAAAATAAGTTTAACCTCTTGAGGAGATCATGGAAAAGGAAGAAATGAAATGCCTGAAAAAGAATCTTGAAGTAGCCCTTGAAGAACTTGACACATCTGAAAAAGAAAATGAAGATCTTAAACTAAAAGTTAATGGCATGCAAATACTTATCAAGAAACTGAAAAAAGAATTAAGGAATTGTTCTTCAAATGATTTGGGAGAAGTAGTCAAAAATTTGAATGAATATAATTCATCTCTGAAGGATTAGATTGAAGAATTAGATGAAAAGCTATGTAACAATCAAGACGCCTATGATGATCAAGTCAAAGTGAACAAGCATTTAGATGAAGAAATGAAACAAGAAAACATGGAAATCTTGGAGCTAAGAAACAACAAAGATAAGATGGAATCTGAATTTATTGCAGCAAAGAATCATATTGAAAAGTTACACACAAGCAAGGATCTAATAGAATCAAAGTTGTATGCTCAAAAGGTTAAAGGAGATACCAGCGGTATAGGATACAATGAAGCACAAATTCAGATTGATGCCATGCGAGAAAGAATGAAAGCACCAAAGGACATCATAGATACTAAGGAGATTGTAAATCAAACTAAAGACAATGTTGAACCACCTAAGGATGAATGCAAGATAGTTGATCATACTTGTTATGCCTATAACAAGCATGTAAATATTGCAAGGAATTGTAAAGAGGTAAGACCCTTCAATGATTACTATTGTTCATGCAATAATTTTAGTCATAGAGGTATGAATTGTAAAAGAGTCAGAAGAAAAAGAATCAAAATAATCAATGAAATTAGAATTAGCAAAAACAAAGAAGTTATCCTCAGTAAAATGTTAGAAATCCTCATAAAATTACATGTTAGATATGTAATTATAATGGACATACAGCTAAGCAGTGTAGCATGACGAAAAATAACATCAGACCTCCTATCATTTGTCACTTATGTGGAAAAGCTGGACACATCTCTAAGCATTGAAGATCTAGAGCACAGAGACAGGAAAGCCCTAAAATGTCAGAAGATTCAATATGGGATTAGGCAGGAGAAATCAAATTTTTGAAAGCTACATAAGATACGAGCAAGATTTGGGTAGAAGTAAAGAAGGATAACAATGTTAATGGTATAGTAGATGCATCTTCTATGGATGCATCTCCTATTTCTAGTTAGATAACCCTCATGGTCATAGGGGGAGCTTGATAAGCTCTAAACCCCTACGTGGCTGGTATACTCACCATATGAGTATGCGCCTTGGATTAAAATTGTTTGGTGACATTGAGATGCAGTATGCAAGAGAACATAGTCTAAATTGTTATCAGGAACAAGAACGGAAGTTACATTTGCTTTCTGTGTCTACGTGGAAAGTATTAATGGCATAAATCTACTTTGAAATCACCAAGTCCTCACTTGCGGTCAGAATAAATTATTGGAGATCATAGAAGCCCTATAATTTGTATTGTGAATGCATTACAGTTGTTCTCAACAGCAAAGAAATGAGATTGATAATCGTTATTTGTTAAGAAAAGTCATTCGAGTTTGAAACAAAGCCCAAGCATGGACACATCATTTTAGAATTAGTTGAAAACTTACTTAGCAATTGAGTAAGCGGTTGGATAATCAAAGGAGCACTTGTAGTCGAGTAGCAAAGTGTCACAATTACATTCTTCAGCAGAGATTGATATCAAGAAACTCTTTGAAACATCTCGGAAGTGACTTATCACTATGCTTCAGCGCATGAATTTCATGAAGTGGAGTGGGTCAAAATCTTATTGAGTAGTGTTCTATGTGAGAGCATCAGATTAGCTGTTGGACATATTTTTTTGGAGCCAAACTGATGTTATCCTTGGAAGTGCATACTTATTATTGATCATCTGAGTGTGAATACAACAAAAGAGTATTCACGTAAGAGTAGAATTGATTGAAGATACAATTTGAAATATCATGTGAAGAAGAAGATAAAACTATTATGACAGGTCCATAGGATTTTGTGCCCATGGCCAAGGACATGGAGGATACATTCATGGTTGATAATGTTGAAGTATCAATGGTAGCAATGGATATTGATCTAGACAAGTTTGAAGAAACATTTGTGAGTACTCAAGAGGCTAAGAGTCTTTATATCAGAAAGAACATATATTGATTTAAGATATCACAAAAAAGGAAGCAAAAAATGAGAAGACTGAAGTGATGGACATTTTATCATCATTGTTGTCAAGTTTGACACCCATAACAGACTTAGACTCATGGGGAGTAAATAAGTAAGGGGGAGTATACAATATGAAGGAGTCATGAAAAATAGATCAGATATTGCAAAAGAGAAGTATATGAAGAAGAGACTCAGTGAATTGGTTAGCAACTTTACACTTGATCTTAGTTCACTCAAGGTTGGTCAAACATCCTTGAAAGAGTTTGCAGCAAAAGGCGGAGAAGATAATATCAAAAGGGGAGTAAAATAATGTACAGAATATGGAGTCTGTCATATGATCAAGGTCCTAGCACAAAATTGGAGAACATGGAGAAGCTACAATATGCATTATGCGCCCATCTACAGATTATTGCATTTTGGCAGAAAGAGATCCAGAAGTTGCAGATTGCATATCCAGATGTGTATGCTGAGTAAGTACATAGAAGTGTTTTTGAGAAACTTTTTCATTAATGTCAAAGGGAGAGTAGAGTATGAATAATATGGAGTCTGGTATATGAAAAGAGGGAGATATAAGATAGAGAGTTTTTGTATAAAAGTACAGATAGTAACTTCGCCATATTCCTTTGTTGCCATTAATGACAAAAGAGGAGATTGTTGGAAAGTTGAATATATTGGTGTATATGACTCTATTTAGTGTTATCATTATGGAAACAAAGTCATATGAAGTGTTGGAGTCATCACACATTATCAGAAGATCAGAAATTGGCTAAGTACAGAAGACTAGATAGTTAGAAATGTACCAAAAGAATAGAGCATCAGTGCACATGCATACAACTGAGTTAGGGCATGTGCCTTTGAAGATAAGCTTGTAAGTATGTATTCATGATAATTCTAAGAGAGCATGATCAGATATGCAAGTATGAAGAAGATATAGCTAGTTGAAGAGGTACAGCCAGTGTATGCCAGAACATGACAAAGATCATAGAAAGAGCCGACAGAGATTGTTTTGGTACAGAAGTTGCACATATACTTAGGGCTTGCACCTTTGGATTAGTGATTTTTAGTGACCTCATCATTTTTTTTTAAAGGTGCATGACTTGATTCATCCAAAGAAAGAAGTTAGAGCTAATTTGGTGAACCAGACTGTGTGAAGAGACGCGTCTGTTCAGTTTAAGTAAAGTAGTTGTAATTGATGTTGCACCAACTTAATGAAGGGTTGCATGCTTAGTTAAGTGATAAAGATAGATGTTAAAAAATTTCCTAAATCTGAAATGTTCATTTCCCTTGAGGAAGTACTTATAGAAGTTCATTTGTGATCGGTGAAGTTGCGAAAGCCAGAGATAAGAAAAGCAGAGCAGAGAGTTAAAACAAAAAAGCTATATCTGTCATATGTTGATGATATAGATATTGAATAAAAAGCTTTCAAAGTGAAGGTAATATTTTTATAGTGCCTTACAAGAGGTTAAATCATCAATGCACAAAAGGAACTGATCAGACAAGCAATGTCACAGTAGCAGTTCACCTTGCAGATACAGTGTGTATAGAAGATCCAGAAGGTTGTAGCTTTCACCATTTGAGTAGTGAGCTCTTGGATAGTGAGTCCTTGGATAGTAAGTCCACCACCCCTAACAAGGTTATTGTAAAAGACTCCTAATAGGGTCTGACCCTTAACAAGGTCGCTGTACTTCATACATTGTAAAGACAACTCCTAACAGGGTTAAGGATCTTCTAACAAGGATCATAAGAAACCAGTATAGAATGTTTGTGGGTACTAACTCCCACTGGGGTTTTCACCTGCATTGGGTTTCTCCATAATCATATTTGGTGTTATGAGTTGTGTATGTTTATATTACTTGCATTGATATTTAGTTAGTACTTAAGCATTAAAGTTAAGATTCAAGATAATAATAAAAAGTTATAATAGATAGATCACTGATTCACCCNTTCCCCCCCCCCCCCCCCTCTTAGTGATCCTAATCCTAGAAATAGTATGATAATATAGTGTGTTGCCATCAATGCCAAAGGGAGAGATTGATGACATGTAACTGATTGAATTTTTGAAGATGTTATGTTGATCACTGAAGTGCAGAAGGATAATGCAAGACATTAAATCAGTTAATGGATTGTATTGTCATTGATATCAACTTGATATAATATAATTGGTTATAATCAAAGTGTTAAAGGTTTCAGAGAATCAAAGAGAAAAATATTATGCTTTCAGTAATGCATAAAAGTCAAGTATTCACAATATGACTTCAAACACCAATGGTCAGTGGAAATCGATAGACAGAGATCACCGAAAGTCAAGTCGTAGTGGTGCCTAAGCAAGAATACCAATGAGAAGAATCACAAGCATAAATGGTGACCAAAAATATAGTGTAAACTGATGGCGAATCCCAAGCAGAACTAGAGTGTTGACTGAAGCTATCAAAGAGTTAAACACTGAAATTAACTTGAGTTCATAAATGACAAAATATCTAGCTAGCAGAGCTAAATATGGAATTAACTAGTATTTATCTTTGTTTTCATCAACAAGATAAAGCCAGAGATAAGTAAGGCATTTAAATTTTCTTTGTCCAGTTGGAAAGAAGATCTCTACAAGATAAAATAGGAGTTTTTCTTTAAATCTTATTGGCGAGAATTGTGGATCAAGCCAAGATCAAGAAAATCAAGAACCTAACAATGGTGATATCATGTCTATAAAGAGACAACTTGATTCATTACTAATAGAGTGAGTGAATGAATGAAAAGAGGACACTGAAGAGAAACTGATGAAGAGCAACTTCATATAGTCTTGATCAATCAAGCTAAGGAAGGAGCCAAAGTTTTTCTACGGACACCGAGCAACAAAGCACAACATCATCGAGAAGAATCAAAGTGGAGCAAAGGTATAAACAAGGATATATTGATCAGATTAGTTTTATGAGATTACAATAGATATGAAAATATGCAATTATAAGTTGTATATGTGAACAGATCATACTGTTTTAGTTTAACCATTGATTTAGAAATTCTCTTAACCAAGCGGGATTTAAAGGTCATTTCTATATTGAGATACATCTCAAGGAGTATCAAAAATTTTGATCATGAAGATAGCATGAGATGCCAGATAGCTATTGACAGGCCAAGTGAGTGTTTGATCAAGGATGGTAGCATAGAGATGCTCGATATCAAGTGACAAAATAAAATTTTAAATCCTCTAACAAGGTCACACCTAATAGTGTGTTTTTAACCTTTAACGAGGTTGGCTCTTCACTGAGCTCACTTTAGAAGAGTGAAAATTTTGGGTTACCGGTCCCATGTGGTTTTCCCTTAACAGGGTTTCCACGTTAAAAATCCATGTGTCAATGTTTTTATGAGTCATTACTTTAGTGTTTTTCATTACACATAACTTAACTAGATTGATTGGTATACTGTAGATAATTTATTGTCTTTCGGTGAATTAACATATAGCTATTCAGTAAACATACACTAGAAGGTTTAACAAAGCATTCCGAGTAGTAGTAATTTGATAATAGTATTTGGAGGCATTCATCTTATAGGACTGAAGATAACTAGAGGCTTAATATTGTGGTACTAAGTTTTTGGGTTAATTGTTGGAATATTTTTTAGGCCACTGTTTCACCCCCCCTCTCACTTATTACTAACAGTGAAATATAATAGATTTCTTTTATGCATCAATTTTTCAAACTATTTCTCGAAATAAAATATGGTAGACAATAATGCCTTATTGGTACCAATGAAATATTTTCTTTGAAAGAAAAGGATGTCATCAAGCTAATCATTAAACTCAAATTAAATGAATCCAACTAGATGGTATTTCAAAATGATGAAAATATTACTCAATGCATCCAAAAATCAAATGATAATATAGAACAAGTCATCTTAAAATTAAGAAATGTATGGAGCTCAAATCTTCTAAAGTTAAAGGAAAATAATTTGTCTATAAAACTGATAATTTTTGAAGGCATACTAAGCCTATATGATTATTCTATAGAGAATAAAGTTAGCATCATGTAAAGAAGATCAAAGAAATACATAGAAATCCTCAAGAAAAATTATGAAACCAACTAATTTATACACTAAAAAGGAAATCTAACATGTCTAATTAACATCTACACCTCATATGACCAAGTTATGGCCTATGATTATAAGGATTTCAAAGGATAGAATAGGGATATAATGCAATACACAATCAAACTCTTGTCTTAAGAAGAATTAGAGAGGTACCAATAATAAATTATGGAAGAGTATCTTAGGGTGTATGAGAAATCTTACATCACCCAAAATGTCTTCCTTCTCTTATTTTGTTTGTTTACAAATTTTCATTTACTTTCCAATCATTATTTAGTTAAATGGTGCAAATCTTACTACATTTCACTACATGTGTTGATCTCACAATTTGGTTGGGGAACATATGTCCTACTTTGGTCGATCAAAATATAATATTTTATTTTTGAAAATATTAACCACTATAAAGGTATACATATATTTCTAACTTATTACTAGGTAGAATAGAATACTAAAAAGTTTTATCCTTCATCTATTTGCCAACTTTCTAAATCTTTTAGCAACAAAGGAATGTAGCAAAATGTACAATACCTGGGAGAACTTATGGTATGAAATAAATTGAGATTTATTAGTCCATCTATACAACATTTGTTATCAAATATTATTTCCCACATTTAGCTAGCTACACATTTAAAAAAAATAAATTTTTGCATCACCTTTGATCATTATCATTCATAAGGCTGGGGGGTACCATATAAACATTACTTGCAATCATTTGAAAGAAGTGAAATTTAATATTTGAGTCAAGAGTCGAGTTTGACCATTGTATTGGAATATCATTCAAATTATGTAATATACATGTTTATAATTAAATATCTAAATTCTAGAAAATGTTGGAAACCCTTAGCCCATTATGGTAGATTGTAACTCATTTATGTTCGAGGAGAATTAATAAATTTTATATAATTTGTGGATTTTGTGTTTTCTCATTACACTACATGGTCAAATAATTTTTTATTTTATCCTCCATCTATGACTGCATCAATGAGGCATGAACTTGCCAATTCTATTATTTCAAAGATAATATATCTTGTTTAGTACTCAACTTGGGTTTCCAACTTACTGCTAGTGAGAAAATGAATGGAGAGATTATCTTTGCAAGATTCTAGAGAGCTGTAACATAGAGTCTCTTAAGAAACACTACTCTACCCTTTATAGATGTAGTAGGATCTAATTAGTTTTTAATCCTAGGCAAATTATCATGTTTCAACTAAATGTTAGTAAAAGAAGAAAATAAACATAAAATGGATCACTCTTTCCTATATAAAAAATATAATTTAGTCTAGGAAACAATGGAAATATTGAAAAAACACTACCATTTTAAAATATCATGACATGACTTAGCTATATATGTAAATAAATAATACCATTTTTATCAATTGAAGAAGGTGTCCCGCAAGTTCCAATTTTTTGGATTATCTTTGAATCCAAAAAACCATTAAAAAAAAATTATAACTATTGGTCCTAAAATGATTCAAGCTCTTCTTAAGATTTCACTTATGTGGCATAAAGAGAATCAATATTTTATATTAAAGAATAATAATTCATAACAAATTTTAAATATGCATAGTACACACTACTACTCTCATGTTGAAAAAGATTAAACATTTCAAATGGATTAAAGAGGGCAAATAAGAATTTGATACATATAGGAGGCCATTTCAAAGGTACCAATGTTGGTCATTCTTAATTTATCTATATATTTTATCTTATATACATGTATAGAAGACAAGATAAAATCACTACAACTCTTACTCAAAAGGATGACAAGGTTGGTGCAAATTAAGATCTTGTGTCATTTTAGTCCAAAACTAAAAGAGATCATGTAAATCTATAACTTTGTAATGAAATATATGATACTATAAAACTATTATAATATAATTGATGAGGATGATGACATATTCATTAATTTAAATACTTATTAAAGTTAAAATCAAAGGTTATCTATCATAAGTTACAATAATATGCTCTTAAGAAGTACATACAAAACCAAAATTAAAATTATTTCTAAACCTTTGAATATGTGACACATTGAGCCCATATCATTCATATCCACAAATATTGGTTATTTATTTCTAATAGAGGATGATATAATTATCTACATATCAATGATGAAAATCATGCTACTAATGAATTTTCATATGAAAAGCATGACAAATAGTGAGCAAAAGCTAATGAAGATAGTGGTGTCTATAGACTATTTAATAAAAGTGACATACAAACATAAACTATCCATAATGATACCATGCTCACTTTAAAAATCATAAAAGAAAAAAAACATGAATACTAAGTATATTGTCGTAATTGTAAGCGCATATAATTAGATGCAAGCTCAATTAGGCCCCATTTTAGTGTTCTTGAGTTTTCATGTCTGTTATGTTTGATCCAACCCCCCTCCTCTTTTCATTTCAGCACCTCCACTACAATCATAATTCCTAAACCAAATCTAGAATCATGTTGGCTTCCTTCAAGTTTTGAGCTCTGAAATATTGTGAGAGGTATATAAGAAACCTACCTCTCCTCATTTGGACAAGAATGAAGTTGGAATTAAAGCTCTCTCCTAAAATTTTGCATTCAAGCATTCTCAAGCAAGATTTCAAGCATCTAAAGCATCATTTACAGACAATCTTATCCATAGTAGTAATATTCTACCCCCATGAATTTGAGGAGACCTCAATCAATAAAGAAGATCCTTCTCCCAAGTAAACAAATATCAATGTGAATATAGTTCTTAATAAGGCAAGAGTCAATTAAACATAACAACATTGAAGATTTGAGGAGTATGTGAAGATCTATGCATTTGTGAAGGGAATCCCTGACTCTTCTCTACATTATAAGATTAAACAATGACATTCAGGAAACTATAAGAGTCTTCATAGATATCACAAACTCAAAGTTGATTTACGAAGGTATAATCATTTAAATTTAGGATTTAATATTTGATTTAGATATACAAGATTTCCTTTTATACATATTATATTTCTATTTCAAGGTTATTTCCTCAACTAGGTTTTGACTGAGGTGAACCCTCTTCTACATAATATTTTTCTTGTTTCCTGTGTGTAGGAATAGGTGATACTTGCACCAAATCAAATCTAGAAAGTTTAGGACCTTGCAAACACTCTACAATTGAGAACTGTCAGAAGTGTAGGGAATAGGTCCGCCCAATCGACCTAGCCCCTCCATATCTTTTTCAAATTTATTTTACATGTCATTTGTATCCTCTAGTTTCTATTTATGGTATTTTTACTGATCTTCCTACTCTTTGTTAGTCTTTTCATCCCAAAACTTGTCTTTAACCCCCTTTTATTGTCTCCATCTTCCATTTCTCAATCAAATCTCCCTAATCAACCCTGAATACAATGAAGGATCACTACACCTTCTTAATGCTAAGTCTTCCTTGAGCCTAGTGGGCCATCTTCCTTCCAATCTAACCAAGGATTGGTTGGATTTCATACTAGGAAACCACTCTAGAACCCTATTGGAACCCTAAATTTCAAAGAAGTCTAGGGTTTTATGAGAGTTTAAAAAATATTGAAAATCCTACAAATGGCTACTTTCCATGACATTGTTCATAATTCACCACCAAGCTTTTATATTTTTCATTCAGGAGGAGTGCTTTCTAAGGGTTGAAGCTATTGAGGTTTTATTTGTTGTCATAGTTTAAAAATACAAGTTTGAGAAGAATGGTTTGTTAGATCTACTGATGAGGTTATTATTGTTACAAGTTCATCAATGAAGGATATCAACAATGTATTCTACTTTTGTCATTGGAGGTGTTCCCTCCAGATTAATTCTCAATACTGATGAAAGAGTTTGATGGCCAATTGTTTAAAAATGAAAATTTTTAGGCTAGGTCCACAAGGGCCTGGCTAATATTTGGACATCTAAGAACAAATTTTGAGGTTGATTGGCAGTTTTATATTATTTGTTCAGACACTTTAATCTATTCTTGAAGGTTTGATATTTAAATTCATTATGATCTAATTTATTTATTTTTTAGTTTAGACGATATGGCTATTCCCTTGGGGTGATCCTCCATGGGGAAAGAATCACTTCAAATGCATCAACTTGTTCAGATTTTGAACACTTTCAACTACCGACAAGTTTGTCTATATCAGAAATATGGAGTTGTCACTGTGAAGGACACTGTGCTACTTGTTGTGGATTTCTGACATATCTTGGGGTAAGAGATAAAATTTGCAACATGTACATGTCATTTTCATAGGTTATGGAGTTGTGAGTTTACTATATGAAATCAATCTTCATGTAGATTCTCCTCCATGACCATCATGATCGAATACTATTTGTATACTACAACCACCTACCATGAATATCATGTTATTGAAATAAGAGCATCTTGTAGCCACTGTTGCCTGATGAGTGTCGAAGACAACACTGATGTGGCACTCCATAATTTGATTAAAGAATTCACCAATGTGTCCATCTGTGATTGTTATGTATAGATTCTCTCCTTCTGCGAGGCTGGGCAGAGGTGAATTTTGAAGAGGACTCTCCATTTCTTTGACAAAACCCCCATGACACTGCACATTGGATCTCTTCCCCTACTCATGGAAGGGGCTTCACCATTGTATTACACTGATGACATCAGTGTCTTTTCCCTTCTCCTCCTCCATCCACCATTTTATCTATTCAGATTAATGGGAAGTATGTACTAAGAGGGGAGGGGTGACTCAGTACCTCTAAAACTTTTGTATCTCTTTTATCAATTAACCTTTTTAATCAATTGTATATCCATTCAATCTTATCTATACTATCTTGATGTGATTTATATCAATTTATAACATTAAAATACATGTGAACATTCATAGAAACATTCATGAAAGTAACTTGACACATAACACAAGATATGATATCACAGAAAACTCCTGTTAGGAAGTAAAAACTGCAGTGGGGATGGCACCCACAAAATCTTCACTATCTACAGATTGGAAGGGACTGGCTAAGGCTTACAATTTTGACCACTTATGATGATTTACCTTGTTAAGAGTATCGGTGGAGACCTCTTAAAGTCTACTATGTTAAGAGCTTTAGCAACACTGTTGAGTGTGCACTCGGTTAAGAGATTTGTTATTGGACTATTAAATCCACCTTCCTTAAAAGGATTTTTACACTTTGATCCACTTGTTAGAATGATAGAAAATTACAAGTTGACCTGGTAAATGCAATATCCTATTGCTGATATAGATCTGATTTAGTTTACATGAAAAATATTATCACTTAATTGTGATTGAATAATACCTCTGATTGTCGGTATGCTCTATTCTTGGTTATGATAACCAGATTCACCTTTTGCTGTTCTTGTTCTTAGAACTCTCAATCTGATCCATAGATGTGCTCATTGGATTCATTCATCTTTTCCTCTCTTGTTTCTTCCATGATAATAAATGATTGCATCATCTATTTATAGATGGATTGACATCATCAAGTTTTGATAAAAACAATGTTAACTCTAAGATCAGGTTTACAAATTATACGTAGATCTCCTAGTCTATGTGTTTTAAATCAGTTAGAATAATTAAAGCACTTGCATTCATGTATCTTGTCCCTAAAGAAATGGATTTAAAACAAACAAATATCTTATAAATAGAATACACTTGCTTTATCTGATGTGGATGTCAGATCCACTTTTTGCAGGTTGCAACTGACTTTTGGTTCTGTCTGTCGGTCATGCTTGACTGTCCTTCAGTTTTGTTCTATCACTTGCACTTTAGTTGTCTTCTTGGTCTACACTGTATCTTGCATGTCGGCTTCCTCTATTTATTTCTATCATTTTATTTTTGGTTTACACACTAAGTTGTATCATCGGTCTTCTTTGTACTCAGTCATCTTTGATGATCTCTTAATATCTGATCTTCAGTTTTCTCAGACCTGTCTTTCGGTGTATGATTACTGAAAGTGTTGTTTGCATACTAATGACAAATTAATGTCATCAATCTCCCCCTTTGACATTAGTATAAAAAACTGATATGTGCAAAATACTAACAAAATGTTAAGTATATATAACATATATAATCCTTAGTCATTTAATGACTCCCCCTATGTATATACTAATATATCTGTACATATGATGTCTTTCCTTATACATATCATTTTCCCATATGAATATACATATACATATTTACCATTTTCCCATCTGAATGCATACATATCATTTTCTCTTTTTGTATTTTGTACTTATATCATTTTCCCCCTTTTTTGATATTAAGGAAAAAGGTATTTACTTTAGAGCTTATAAAAAATATGGGAGTGTGAAGACTCCAGATCTTCCATCATTTTCTCCCATTTTTCTTTGAGGTTCTCTAGAGCCATGTACTCGAGTGTGATATTGGAGTGCATGTCATAGATGTTGTTTTCTAAAGACATCTCAAGAGTTTCTATCATTTGCCTTACTGAACTAATGTGTTGTTGGAGCAGTGTAAGATTTGGTAGAATTTGAGCTTGGAGCTTGGTTAATTCTTCCCTAAAGTGTGTTTCTGCCTCCCATAGTTCCTGCCTTAACCACTTTATCTCTATGATCTTCTCATAATGCAACTTAACTACATTTTCTCCATTGGTGGTTAAGCTTTGTGCACTATTTTCTAGATCTGTATCCATCTTTGCAATGTTGTCACTATTCTCTTTAGTGAACTTTTCTATTGTGCTCACTTTTTGAATCAAGGTTATAGCTTTAGATATGATTGGATCTAATTTAGTGATGAATTCTGATAGCTTTACCTTATTGATTGCCACTTCTTGGCTGATGTTCTCAATGAGCTTTTGTTGGTACTTCAGCTCATCTCTCTCCTCTATTGCCTTATCAACATCAATATTCTGAGTTGTTATTGCTTTGGTTAGAGTAGCTAATTGATCAAGTATTGGCTTGTTTTGATTAATATCAACATCAGGTACAATTTGGTGAAAATGTCCCATGTTGTCTCCAGTACCATGGAGTCCCTGTGTTGTTTCTTCAGCTTCTCTTGCAATGCCTTTCTTTGGCATATTTCTCCATATTCTTGTAGTGCTTCAAAGTCAAGTGTATATGGGTCACACTTTGGTATTTCTATAATTTCATCCAATGTGACTTCCATCTTATTCTTCTTTGATTTCTTCTTCTTTTTCTTTGAATCACTAGAATGTAAAACTATTGCCCATTTCTCGACTTTCTCTATTGTTCTTGATGAAGTGACCTGTTGTGCTTCTTTTTGCTGCTTGGGATCAGTTTCATCTTGTCGTGTGTCTACAGACATCTCCACATTGACCTTCACATCATCGGTAGAATGTTTTTTGGTTTCCTCAGGAGTACCATCTTTAGGTTTGTATCCTTCATAGGTGTCCTTTTCTTCATCAATCTTTGTTTATGCACTCTTGTCTTGCATATCTACATCCTTTTCTTTATCTCCTCTAGTAACCTTATTAGTTTCAATTACATCTTGAGTGGCTCTAATGTCTTGCTAACCATCGATGTTGTCTTTGTTTGCTTCTTCCCCTGCGTCCTTGGGAGTATCCTTTTCAGGTGACTTGCTTGATTCTTACATGATATTGATAGCTTGTATCATTATTGACAACTTGTCTGGAATATTTACTTGTGCAATATCAACTATTGTGTCCTGCTCATTGGTTTTTTCCTTTTCAGCAGTGACATATTCATCTTTATTCACTTCCTCTGTGGGGTCATTAGTAATTTCAATGACATTGGCATCCACAATTTTGTCATTTGTGGTCTCTTCCCATGTTTCATCTACAAAATCATATAGTCTTATTGCCGGTTGTATCATCCTCTTCTTTTTCTAACTCAATAGATGTGTCATCTTGAGTTGCCTTGTCAACATCTTGTTGTTGAAGGTCTTTTTTGGGGCTTACCTCCTTAGTGGGTCTATTCTTTATCTTGCACCATTTTTTATGCCTATCCTGTTCTAGTTCTATTAGTTTGCCTTAAAGAAAATTATATGCTCTCAACTTTGGTGAGAGATCCTTTTTGTGTCTCTCCATCATCTCATCTATTTTAACCTTCTTTGATTCAGGTGGCATGAGAGAAACAAGTACTCTCTCTCTTATCTCTTTTTCATTTTTCAAGGAAATTGTCCAGCGAGAGTATAGTATATCTAAGAGCTCCCTTGGTACATGACTGCCTTCAAACTAAATCGGTACATATGTGAACTTGTACATTTTTCCTATGATGGTATCCTCTACTTTATTATGATCTTCTAGGTCTAATTTCAACCATTTTCTAATCTTTGAATCCATAATAGATCCAAAATTTGCAATAGATTTGCATATGTCATCAATAGATTCAGGAACTTTTACCTTAACACTTTCTGCCTCCATAGCTTCATCTTGCTCGGTATCTTCAATGTCCTCTTGAGTTCTGATGAACTTCCTTCCTCTTTTGTTTTTCCCTCTCTTCAGTGTGGAAGCTTTCCTTTTGTAAGTCCTAACCTTTCCTTTATTTAAAGGTGAAGGAGTAGAATCCTTTGATGTTTGGCTTCTAGTTCTTGAAGCAGTTGTTTTCCATGTCTTCTTAGTTGGTGGAGGAGGTGGTGAATCTAAATCTATTTCCTTGGAGTCATCCTTTTCCTCTATTTTACCTATAGACACCCGTTCTTCAGTTTCTTCCTCCTGTTCAACTTCTTCATCTTGCTCAATTTCTTCCTTGGTTGTTGATAGAATCTTCTTGAGA
This sequence comes from Thuja plicata, assembly GCA_018584345.1. Taxonomy (NCBI): domain Eukaryota; kingdom Viridiplantae; phylum Streptophyta; class Pinopsida; order Cupressales; family Cupressaceae; genus Thuja; species Thuja plicata. Next base: position 767,614 of record MU223728.1, on the reverse strand, counting down.
TTCTTTACCATCTTGTCTCTTTTCTTGACTATTTTCTTAACAACTAGGCCATATTTATTCTTGTCTTGGCCTCTTCATATGTACCAAACTTGGGTTGTTTCTTATCCAACGGTTCATTGATCAAGGTATCAAATGCCTTAGTTGCAAGATCAATGCTTATTTCATATTCCAATGGCTATAACCATGATGTCCTTGGTACAATAGGTTTGATATATGTATTATCTATATCAAACAGGAAGCATATCTCATCCTTATATTTTTTAATGAGTTGTTCGGGGATCCTTACCCTCTTTTGCATTCAATTTTTGAATACATTGAAGTATTCATCCATGACTATTTCAAAGTTATCTCCTAGTGTGGTTGTGTGCTCACTGATTAGCATCGTGACCAATTTGGTGTTGTCCCATTTCACATCTCCTACTGATGGGAATTTTTCTTGAAAATAAAAGATGATACACATTATGAGTGAGCCAAACTTACAACTGTTTGACTTTGCATTCCTGATAGTCTTTAGATTGTCTTTTAATTGATTCAAGAGTAGTTTAGATAAGTCCAATTGTGTTCCCTTCAAAATTTTGTAGGCTGTGTCTACTACACCTGATGCTATGCTATTCAATCTTCTTTCTTGGAAGAATTTGTATCCTAGAATGTATTCATCAAACTTGATCTCATCATTGGTTTTTGTGGTAACTTTCAATCCTTTGCCATCCCATTTGGCTCCTATCATCTTCTCGGTCTTGGCCTTAGGTGGATGCTTGAGTTCCTTTACTTTGTCAGTTACGGGGTAACCAGAGACCGCATGGATGACATCTCAGGTTATTACCTTTGGTTCATCAAGCCATAGCTTTTTGTTATGCATTTAGCTTAGCACTAACCAAATCCATTTGGGAAAATTAGGGCATTGGTGAGCCCTTTTACTTCAATATGCTTGTGTTTTTCTTTTAGTGTTCCTTTGTCATTACATAGCTTCTTATAAGCTTCTTCAACCTCTGAAGTTCCTATCTCTGCAATCTTGCAGTGTATGAATGATCAAACATCTTCCATGAGTAAAACCCTAGCTGGGATGTGTGAAAATGCTCCAGCATCACCAGGTTGTGAGGCAACCTTAGGATGGATCTTGTAATTAGGTTCCTCACATGCCGAATGCTTGATGAGTTTGAACTCATCCTTCTTTTTGTTCTTGGATTTCTAGGTTCTTGATGTCGAGGCCATTTTCAAAAATTTAGGGCTTCTTGTGAAATGTGTGAAAATAGAGTTGTCAGTTCTTTGGAACTTACTGTAACTGTAGAAAATATTTTTGAACTGTTTAGGAGTGTTGTTTGTCAAGTCGTGATCACTCTGTGATCCCTTCACTCTTTTCCCAAAAATTGTCGTGTTTTCTTTGCTCTGGGTGTCATGAACAAATGAGTTGTTCTAATGCCCTATTTATAGCTTTTTCCCTAAAATGTTTGTCACAAATGCTTACCAACTCCTCAATGTATGAAGATGGAGTTCATTGGTGAAGGCTTCACTTTCCTTTGGTGACATTATAACGTTTCAGAGCAATCTTTATTCCTTTTTCTTTTACGGACAGGTTTCAGTGTTGTAGACAACTTGTTCACTTTTGCTTGTTTATTGATGAGGCTTGGTCTGTACTTAGCAACTTTTCTTTTAACCGGTGCTTCTTGGTAAATGTAGGTAGTCTTATTTTTGAGTATATACCGTCAGGTTTTGGTGTATATGCCCGAAATCATAGTTTTCACAGATTTTGACAAGTAATACCATGATGCATCTTTCTTATGATAATTTGGCATTGTATCAACATATATTATGGAACTGATGTAAAATAATAGCTTGGGATAATGCAATTCCATAGTTACTTGTTCTGCTTAGGTGGGGGTGGCGATGTCACCAAATCCATTGGATGGGGTGTCACCATTTGCATTGCTTCATCCAAATTCATCATTGTTTGAAGCTTTTCTCCACATTTTGTCTCTAGGCCTCTGGATATCTTCAATGGTGTTTCCATTGGGATATGTGCTTGTCTTTGTCATTCAGTCTTTGCAATCTTTCTTGAGATGGCCAACTTTATAACAGTGTAAGCATGTCATTCTGGGGTTAGTCCAACCTCTATATTTTCTAGTCCACTATCTCATACAGTTTGCAGCAATGTGACCATATCTTCCACATGTTGTAAAATTTATCCAAGTGTTGTATTCCCATACATCTTGATTACTGACTCTTTTTGGTTGATATGGAGTTTCTTGACCTTTAGGCTTCCATGCTTTCCTTTTCTTTTTTCAGCATTCAAGAGTTGTGTGCCCATTCATTTTGCATGTAGGATAGTATTTGTCCATGTAGTTTTGCTTCTTTGGCTATTTCATCTTAGACTTACATTCATATGCTTTATGTCCTTTCTTGTTACATTTATAATAGAATCCTATAAATGAAGATGTAGATTTAGGAATACCTTTCATTTTGCCTTTGCATACATTTGATGTATGGCCTTTCTTTCCACAGTGATTGCATGTCATCTTTCTTGGTCTTGTATTTTCATAGAAATTATTTGGATCAGTTTGATTTGATGATTCTCCATTCTTGGTAAAACCTAGACTATTGTTGTTGTTAACTCTTCATTGTCCTTCAAGAAAATCATCCATTCTTTTATTGCTTTCTTCAGCTTTCTTGATAATTTCATTATGTTGTTAATGAATTCTTATTTCATGTTTCAACTTTTCATTCTCATCCCTTAGTTCACCAATAGCTTCTATTCTTTCAATGAGTTCAACATTTATTCTGTTTGCTTCTTGAATCATAAGAATAATCTGATTTGTAATCTCATGGTGACGCTCTGTAAGTCTTTGTATTTCAGACTCTTTTTCTTGTAGCTTTTTTGTGATCTTTCTTCTATCATTAATAGCTAGCGTTCTTTCTTGTTTAGCTTGCCTAGCATTGTTCATAACATAAATCATCCTTATCATCTGTGTCTCTTGACCGATTTGCAGAGATTTAACTTGTCCAACCAAATGTAAATTGATTTTTAGTTAGGCTTGTGATGCTTTCTTCTGATGTATCTGATGCTTTGCTTGTAGTTGAACCTGATGTTAAGTTTTAGGATAGCTGCAAATGTAATAGCACTCTATTTTGTATGTGTTTTCCAAATGCAACAATCTCTCTTTCATTTATATTAGGAATGAGGCTAGGAGAGACATGTCACTTCATGGGACATGTCTATTCATTATTATTTATAAGAAAGGACATGCCTCTTCCTATAAATCATAAGTTAATCAATCTTATAATGTTTCATCAATCAATTATTAATTAAGAATAATATAATAATTTAATATTAAATATTAAATTTCATATGATTAATAATAATATAACATATATAATATATTATTATTAATCAACATGTATTATATATATTCTAATGATCATACAACTGAAGCTACAAACATTAACACCTGAAGACTCAAAGAAATTTGGTATCTCTTCCTCATGATAATTTTTCTCATTACAGCGAGATTCCATGTTCTTTCTTTCAACCAGTATCTATCTCATGTTGATTCTAGATTCTTTATACTGTTTATAGAACATATGAATTTCAAGATTTTTATTCTCAATATTTTTATCAAGTCTGTACTTCTCCATTGTATGATCTTTTCTCTTAGGCCTTTAAGCTTTCCAAGAAGAGACTTAGCTCTGATACCAATTATTTGGATTAATGGGAAGTATGTATTGAGAGGAGAGGGGTGAATCAGTACCTTTAAAACTTGTGTATCCATTTTATGAATTAACCTTTGTAATCAATTATATATCCATTCAATATGATCTATACTATCTTGGTGTGAGTTATATCAATTCATAACATTAACATACATGTGAAAATTCATAGAAACATTCATGAAAGTAATTTGACACATAACACAAGATATGATATTGCAGAAAACTCTTGTTAGGAAGTAAAAACTGTGGTGGGGATGACACCCACAAAATATTCACTATCTATAGATTGGAAGGGGCCAGTTAAGGCTTAAAATTTTGATCACTTCTAATGATCTACCCTGTTAAGAGTATCAATGGAGACCTGTTAAAGTCTACTATGTTAAGGGCTTTAGAAACACTGTTGAGTGTGCACTCAGTTAAGAGATTTGTTGTTGGACTGTTAAATCCACCTTCCTTGAAAGGATTTTTACACTTTCCTCCACTTATTAACATGATAGAAAATTACAAATTTACCAGGCAAATGCAATCTCCTATTGCTGATATAGATCCAATTTAGTTTACATGAAAAATATTATCACCTAATTGTGATTGAATAATACCTCTGATTCTCGGTATGCTCTATTCTTGGTTCTGATAACCAGATTCACCTTTTGTTGTTCTTGTTCTTAAAACTCTCAGTCTGATCCATAGATGTGTTCATTGGCTTCATTCATCTTCTCCTCTCTTGTTTGATCCATGATAATTAATGATTGTATCATCTATTTATAGATGGATTGACATCATCAAGTTTCGATAAAAACAATGTTAACTCTAAGATCAATTTTACAACTTATACCTATATCTCCTAGTCTATGTGTTTTAAACAAGTTAGAATGATTAAAACACTTAAATTCATGTATCTTGTCCCTAAAGAAATGGATTTAAAATAAATAAATATCCTATATATAGAATACACTTTCTTTATCTGATGTGGTAGTCAGATCCATGTTTTGTGGGCTGCAACTAACTTTTGGTTTTGTCTCTCGGTCATGCTTGAATGTCCTTTAGTTTTGTTTTGTCAATTGTACTTTAACTGTCTCATCAGTCTGCATTGTATCTTGCATGTCGGGTTCCTGTGTCAGGTTCCTCTATTTCTTTCTGTCATATTTTTGTTTTACACACTAAGTTGTGTCATTGGTCTTCTTTGTACTTAGTCATCTTCGGTGATCTCTTAATATATGATCTTTGGTTTGCTTAGTCCTGTCTTTCGGTGTATGCTTAGTCCTGTCTTTCGGTGTATGCTTACCGAAAGTGTTGTTTGCATACTAATGGAAAATTAATGTCATCATTTCTCATCCTATAAAAACCCCCAGATTTGAATGCTTTCTAAAATTTCTTGATTCTTTCATTCTCTAGTCTTATATGAGTGTTCTCTTATCTTGAAATTCATTGGCTTTCATTACTACTAGTTTCAACAAGTCTATAGAAGTAAAAATTTGCATGTTTAGTTTCGTTACAAGGCATGGTTATGGTTTCTTTTTGTTAAAATTTGATCAGATTGTGAGATCGTTTTAATTCCTTCAAAATATTCTCAATTTATATATATGACTTCTCAACTTATCATGTAATGATATATCAATTATATATAATTATTCAATGAAATTGCTGCACAAAATATAATATATTAATTAAGGTGACTCCACCAAATATTAATATATTAATATATGTTATTGCTATTATATTGCTTCACTGTTTTTATCGCTGCAATATTCTGATTTTCTGTATGTGTTAATATATGTTGTAAGGCACATATGTATATGAAATGTGGAGTCACGTCCACAATGGAACATGACTCTACGTGGAGTCACTTTCCATTCTGAATGCGACTCCACAAGATACCTGGAGCTATTTACTTAATCAATGGCTAAATAACTAAGCCCGATTGGTGATACCCATGCTTAATTCATATACCCAAGTTTAACTCATAATTCCATAGTATTCGGTCATTACTTTAATTGATATGTTATTCAATAATGATTTATAATCATTATATATATATATATATATATATAATGACAATTTTAATAATCATTATAAATCAATTAGTCTTTAATCGATGTTATTTTACTGATCGAAGATATAATACATTAACACTCCCTCTTAGCTAGGGAGGATAAATACAAGAATAAATATTACCTCATAGTAATTTTAAGGATATCTCATATCAGAAGATCTTCATCATCATATTTGATATATTGAGTATTGGCGTATCATAATGTCAACACATGACATTCGCCAAATACTCTGAGTATTGGCCTATCAGAACATCAACATATGATATTCACCAAGTACTCAATAAGGTATTGGTGTGCAGAATATCAACACATGACATTCACCAAATACCTATCATATATCTATATAAACAACTCATAGACCGCCAATGACATCTAACACTTAGTTTTTGATTTACAAGATATATCTAAGAAGACAACTTATAGACCGTCAAATTAATGACATCTAACACTTAGTTGTTGCTTTACAAGATGTATCTATACAAACAACTTATAGACCGTCAATTATGACATCTAACACTTAGTTGTTGATTTACGAGATA
>MU223728.1:739331-754404 GCA_018584345.1 Thuja plicata | reverse complement strand
GTGTTGTCTAGGGCAGTTCTGGGTAGATCTAGGTAATAATTCAAGGCTTTGTCCTACAGAATATTGTAAGGGGAATGCCCATGTGGCTTTGCATATTATAATTCTGAAAGTTTGTAATTCCACATTTATGGAGATAATAAGAAGCCCATTTTCTGTTCTTGCAAATTGTTGTTGCTTCTGTGTTTCTGTTATGTGTTTGTGGCATTAAGGGGAGCACCCTTCATCATTTTCCCATTTGCTCTTTTCCTTTTTCTTAATATATTTGGGAGGATTTTGAACAATAGTGTTTAACTCATTCTTTGTTAGTACAAGAGTCATTCATAGTTTCCAAGATTCAAAATTTGAAGCACCTTCAAGTCTGTCTTCGAGTCTGATTCCGTTCACCATTTTGTGAATACAAGTCTTCCAAGAAAATATGAATTTCTAAGGAATTATGATCTTGATCTCCCTTCAAATTAATCGGATCTTCCTTCAAGCGATTAGACTTTTAACAAAGGAACTTGGCTCTAATACCATGTTAAAATTTGATCAGATTGTGAGATCATTTTAATTCCTTCAAAATATTCTCAATTTATATATATGACTTCTCAACTTATCATGTAATGATATATCAATTATATATAATTATTCAATTAAATTTCTGCACAAAATATAATATATTAATTAAGGTGACTCCACCAAATATTAATATATGTTATTGCTATTATATTGCTTCACTATTTTTATCACTGCAATATTCTGATTTTTTGTATGTGTTAATATATGTTGTAAGGCACATATGTATATGAAATGTGGAGTCACATCCACAATGGAACATGACTCTACGTGGAGTCACTTTCCATTGTGGATGTGACTCCACAAGATACCTACGGCTGTTTACTTAATCGATGGCTAAATAACTAAGCTCGTTCAGTGATATCCATGCTTAATTCATATACCCAAGTTTAATTCATAATTCCATAGTATTCGTTCATTACTTTAATTGATATGTTATTCAATAATGATTTATAATCATTATATATATATATATATATATATATACAATGACAATTTTAATAATCATTATAAATCAATTAGTCTTTTATCGATGTTATTTTACCGACCGAAGATATAATACATTAACATTTTTATATGACATCGACTGATTATCATGTTGAATAGGATTTAACAAAGTTTTGGGATTAGTGTTTCAATCAATGTTTGTGTTTTTTATCAAGTAATTCATATGATATCTAAGACCTCTTTTCTAATAGATGTTTGCAATCAAAATCAGTGATTTGTAAGATTACTAGAGCTCTGATAAAACTGTTAATTTGAATGATTGGTTAAGCCTTTTTTTCCAAATAGATGGCGTGCCATGTCCATCCTTTCACATTTTTCATACATGCCTGCCATAACATACCCAATGAAAAAATATGAAGGAAAACCCCCTTCCATTATGCTTTGGTGAATTCCCATACCCTGTTCCAAAACTCCCATTTTGGCATGGGCAGGAAGGATGTTGACAAAGGTTATGGAATTTAGTTTTACATATGCTGACTGTATTTTCTTGAAAGTTTTTGAAACCTTTGCAAAAAGTTTGATTTGTGGGCCATGACACCACCATTTTCGCTGTAATGATGCTTCTAAGGAATTTTTCCCTGAATCCAGACTACTAGGTATGCGTTCTCAGATAATAATGGTAGAGTAGTATGTAGATTTAATTTTTGTTGTTCCCAGTTTTGTATTTTTAGTTTCTGTTTTACTGATTACTGTTTTGGGTTTTTTTAGAGCTATTAGATTTCTATAACAAATTCTATAGGGATTGGGCTTAGTTTTACTGCACTGAAACTTTTCATCTAAGAAAATGCAATTGGGACATGTAAAGTCAGATTTGGAAGCATCCATTAAAGTATAATGAAGGTGGATTTCTGTCCAAATATTATGGTTGGAGATGTTCTGGTAGATATATATCCTAAATGTGGAAGCACAAACAATGCAGGTGCACTATTTGACAAAATGCCTAGAAGAGATGCAAAAATGTGAAATCATAGACAATGCACCTGAATTGTTTGATAGAATTCCTAAAAGAGATGTCATGTCAAGGAATGGAATGAAATGATTTCAGAATGTGCACAAAATAGATTTTTCTAGAAAGCTCTCCAAATCTTTGAATTAATGAAGCATTCTAGAACACATCCTAACATTGTAAGTTGTGTTTGTGTGTGGACAAGGGTTATAAATTCTTCAATCATATGAGTAACCCTTATTGAATTACATGTATAATTAAAAAATAGGTTTCCATGCTTGAATTCCATGCCCCCACCTATGTTGGATGTCTTGAGTACACCTTAAACCTTATTATTAAGATGTCAGTTAAACTTATAGATGTGGATTTTTGGTGCATGTAGATTGTATATGAATATAGCTTGAGTATTTTCAACACTAAATTTTAAGTTGGATTTCAAAAATTGATCTGAATTAAGAAATTAGATTACAATACCTGGTGTGAAACTTGCAGTATTGTTGAATTCAATAAAAACAATAAAGATGAACAACATAATTGCAAGCCAAAAACTGATCCATTCTATTCAAAATTAGAGTTTATACAAACATGAAGGATCCTAAGAGTCACTAGAATCTCTTGGAAATGAAATTAAGAGTCATTATAATGTTTATTACAAATAAACTTATTAAAACTACCAAAAATTTCAAAAAAATTATATTAAAATTTAGGCCTACTTAGAGAAGGCATAACTTTCTAGTCCTAGGTCTGATTTGCAAACCGTTTACTTCATTCCCCAATTCCATACTAATCATTCCTTCCCCCTTGAGAGGAGATGGGCCCCATTGCACTAATCTTCTGCAGCAAATGGGGAAATTATTCTTCAATTTTTTCCTTAGTTAACCAATTTCCTTGATGAGGATGCTGACCAGCTTGAACCACCTGCTTCACAATAGTATACGGGCCATAATGAGGAGGATGAAGCTTCATGTTTGGTCCATGAAGGTTCTCTTCTTGAAGATGTAACCACACCTTGTCACCAATGTGAAAGTGATGAGGAGTTCTATGTTTATCATGCCTTTCCTTATTCTTCTGATTACTCTGCTCCAAAATTTGATGAACTAGGTGTCTGTTGTTTTTAATGATACATCCGTAAGATATGAATTATGATTCTATTCACCACTTATATCTACCCATCTATTTGGAGATGAAATTTTTTGGAGTTTGTCAACTTTGTGTCCATTTTAGCCCATAGTGGAGACCAAAATTTACTGATGAACCTGCTATCCCTACTAGAAATAATGCTTTTTGACCAACCAAAATGAACCCAAACATGGTCAAAAAATTACTTGACAACCTCTTCTGCAGAAATCATTTTTTTTCCATCTAATTTTGTTCTGATTAAGAAAAACAGGTTTTACAAGGACCCGAAACCTTTACAAAAAAAAAACCAAAGTATTCAGCAGGTTTTACAAGGACCTGCAACCTAGAATTTAAAGATACACAGTTTTAAAAGCATAAACAGCTATGCCAAGGCAACAGAATAGAAAGGAACAGCAACACAGCAAATCGACCATAAAAAAGTCCCAAAGAAATAACAGGATACAACAGGGACAGAAAAAAAGACCACCCAAAAAAAGCAGAGAAAAAATAATTACATATCTTTAACCATCTCTTCTGCTTCAAGGACCATGAGTTGCATGTTATTAACTGAGGTCTTCAGCTCCTCAGTTTCTTTGTCCTCCTTAGGGATCTTTTTCTTCGCAGTGGCTCTAGTTCACGATCCTGGTCCCGTCTTCTCCACATTGGTGCTATCTTTTTCCTTATTGATCATTTCCAATTTATCCATGAGGATTTGAGCATGACCACAGTAGGCTTTCAAGCTTATTAGACATTGTTCCCCAATTTTCTTAACAGAAGTCTCCAATCTTTTAACTTTTTTGTGCAGACTCTTAATATCATCATCCCTCTTGTTTTGTTGATTTTATGTTATGGTTACCTTTGCATGTGTATTAAGGAAAACTGACTTTGTTTGTTTTGAGCGAACCATGAGCATAATAAAAGCTCCAGTTTGAGAAATCAAATGTTGAAATAGTTTAGCACTAATTAAAGTAGTTTATGTTGGACATACCTCTAGTATCTGATACCTCTTCCCATCAAGATTGATTGTAACAATACATGGCATGGATTCATACACTCCATGCCTTTGATACATGTAAGGCTGCCCCAACAAGACATCACATACATCCAATGGTGCTACATCACATGTCACTTCATCCTTGAAAGACTTGATTGAATATGGTAGATGACAATGTTGATTTATTTGAATATCTTGTCCCTCATTTACCCATCCCATAGAGTATGGTTGTGGGTGTCTTGTCACTTTCAAATTCAATATTTTGACTATCTCCCTAGATATCAAATTCTTTTGGCTCCCACTATCAACATTAAGAAAATGCGGAGGCTTTCCATCAACCCACATCTGTGAATGAAAAATTCTCTCTTCATCTTCATGATGTAGTACTTTAGCAGTTGCAACTATGGCATATGGGTCTGCTTGTATGATGGAATCATTGTCCTTTTTCTTAGAAGTATATATTGGTAATGATTCAGGTTCAGCTTCCTTTCCTCATAGTTCTATCATCATATTTTTAATACCTCGACAATCTTTTGTATTATGGGTTGGGGACTTATGCATCTCACAACACATGCCCATATTTGTTTGTCTTTTTTGCAGCCCCCCATGTGTCATTAGATGAGTTTGTGTGAGGCTCTTTGGTCACCTATTTTCCTACATATTCAACCCTTGGCTTATTATCTATAAAGTAGTCCCTCTTCCCTTTCTGCTTGAATTTCTCTTCAATTTTTGTAGCATATTTATAGGCAGTTGGTAATTTCTCAATATTCAAAAATTCCATCTCTGTCTAAATATACCTATGAAGTCCACTACGATATTTTAGAATTCAATGCTTCTCTGAATCCTCAATACCATTTTTTTGCTGAAAGTGAATGGAATGTATTGGTGTAATCATGCACAGATTTATCCCTCTTCTTTTGAAGCAATTGTCATTCTATGTATTTCTATTCATATACATCCTCCGGAAAGTATGCTTCTTTTATGTATTCCACTAATTCTCCCCATTTAGGCTTTGTATCAAGAGATATTTCCAAGCCGTTTCCATCAAATAATTCTCATTCTTTATTTGCTAATTTGTTTTCCCAGGCCAATTTCACATGGGTAAATCAGCTTTGAGGAGAGAAAACATTATTTTTTCTACATCTGAAAATTTTTTTACAGAAAAATATCTATCCAATTTTGACAACCAGTTATCAACAACTTTAGCATCAATTTTTCCTTCAAAATTTTGGATGTCAAAATTCACCTGCACTTTGAAAGGGGTATTTCCATGAAATGTTGTTCTTGATTCAGAGGATTTTTTATTTTGTAGGAGTGAAAATTGACTCATTATCTCCTCTTGTTTCTTATTTAAAGCCTCTTCCACCTACTGCTTAATTTTATTGTCTGACATCTTCGATTGTGTGTGCCTCAAAGGTGGATATTCTGACAAATCTTGTGTATCCAATCCTAATATTTGGTAGGAGGACCTTGTGTAAATTGGCATAAAGGAGCATTCCCACTCTGATACCACTGATCTCAATTAAGAAATCAGATTACTATACCTGGTGTGAAACTTGCGGTATTGTTGAATTCAATAAAAACAATAAAGATGAACAACAGAATTGCAAGCCAAAAACTGATCCATTCTATTCAAAATTGGAGTTTATACAAACATGAAGGATCCCAAGAGTCAATAGAATCTCTTGGAAATTAAATGAAGAGTCATTATAATGTTTATTACAAATAAACTTTTTAATACTACCAAAAATTTCAAAAAAACAATATTAAAATTTAGGCCTTCTTGGACAAGGCATAACTTTCTAGTCCTAGGTTTGATTTGTGAACTGTTTACTTCATTGGAAAGGTATTCCAAAATTTTAGACCCAAAATTGGAAGGTGAAACCAAGGTTGCACCTTCCAAGGAAAGGGATAGGACTAGAAATGCCCCGAAGTCCTCCAAAAATGCAGTTTACTGAGACATAGAAAATACTCAAAAATTAGATTTTAGTATTTTCCCAATTCCATACTGATCAAAAATGGTGTACACCTACAACTTATGTTCTAACTCCAAAACATCTATGCATATGTGGTTAGGCTGGTGATGTTGACCATGATAAATTTTGGTGTTGCATTTGAATTATTGTTAGGTAAAGACAAGGAGAAATGAAGGAATCTAATGCAAACTCTAAAGCTCTACATAGAAGAGAGTATTGTACTTTGTAGGTACTCCCATTAGAGAATATATTTTACATAATTATATTTTTTCCATATCAAGTTTGATAACATCAATGGGACATAGATCGATGGTCAACAACGTAGGCCTAATACATGTCACTAGATGCAAGTGAGACAGTGATTGAGTTCCCTAAAGATGAAGATGAGGAAGAATCACCATTGTCTCTGTCATCGTCATCATCATCAAAGGAATGAGTAGAGGCAGATCTTTTTGAGTTATGCACTGAAAGAGATCCAGGTAAAATTCTCAATATTTGAGGTTATTTTTCCATTAGTTTAATATATTTGAATGGAATTAGAATGCTTCTTGTGCAAGTAATTTAAATGTTTGGAAGGTAGTTAGGTGAGCATGTATGAATTTTGTCCTGCAACTACCCTGGAAAACATGTATGCAAAATGTGCAAGCATAGACAAGGCACATGAAATGTTTGAGAAAATGTCCTGAACTACTTAATGTACATTATAAACATGTTGATGGTTTTGAGTTTGAAGGTCTCTGTGTCTATGTAAATGCTAAACTTCTTAATAGTATTGAATTTTTTTACGGGTTTTCATAATGCATGGTAATTTGATATTCAAGCTCTTTTGTGTGGGAATGGATGGTAATGAGAGGTTATCTAGATTATATCAAAGAACATAAACCTTATTATAGTATGGATGGACTTGTATGTAACAGTATGTGTGTCCTTCCACTTCTACTATTGAAAATAAAATAAAATTTCTACATTGAATAATTTAAACTCTTAAAACATATGTCTAAATATCTTTGGAAAGTTTAGACATAAAGATTTCATGCTTCAAGATCAAAACATGTGCCTCAAAGAAATGTGCCTCTCATGAAATGTCATGATTACAATGTATGGGAACCCTTCAAAGCATGGTACATAAAACTTATGTTGAAGGGGGATTTGAAGATTTCAAAGGATGTGTAAATGGTCGGTGTTTGGACATGTTTTCTCAAAATGAATATGGAAAAAGGCCTTAACAACTTTCAAGCGACTGTAATTGGTAAGAGTAAACCCATTTTATACAACCTTTGACAACATCCTTCTCCCTGTGTCAAAATCAAAGTTGTGGAACAGGGATATGGACATCAAAGGTAAAAGAAATTTCCAGATCATTATAGTTGGAAACTGCTATGGTAGATATATATGCATAATATGGATGCATAAACAAGGCACATGAACCATGTGATATGCTTCAATGTATTACAAAATTCTTATTTTTACACACCAAAGAATAATATTTAATAGCTCTAAACTGATATCTCTATATATTAAATATATTAATAATATAGAAGTCTTAAGACCATATTTTGAAAATAAATATATGAACGTATAAGTTCTTTTTATATTGTGGAATTTGAAATATATTATTGTTACAATATTCAGCCTTACCATTCTCTATAAAATACTAAAGTTTTATAAGAATTTAGTTCATGCAAGTAGGACCATTCTTCAAATGCTATGCCAATGTATTTCAATATTCCTCAATAATAGGTGGTCAGACTAGTAAATATTTTGAATCATACTGCATAACAACGAAAACTTTAGTGGCTATTATTTGCCATTTGGCGAATGTCTCATGTCGGCGACCCTGGAATTGGTGAATATTTTTCACATATTGGATTGACCCTATTGCCCGACATTTATTAATATTGGGTCCAAATCCCGAGCCTATCGCCCATCGATTTATTTAATTTTTCCATTTCTTACACATTACCGCCAATGGAATATAAATTTTGGTCCCAATAAATTTAAAACATTTGCCTATAATTTATAAGCAACCCCAAATCGACGGCCTATATTCGCCTAGCATTTTATGGACGTGTGTCTCAAATCAACGTAATTTAGAAAACCTTATTAATCATGCGAAGGTATTGGATGACCCATAATCACCTCGAAAATAACAAAAGATGTGCTATAATTACGCCGGCTTTGCCAAATATTTGTATACCTAATACCTCCCACCAAATTTTCCAAATAAGGATTAGTATAAAAACATTCTAATATCTATGATATCTCTATATTTGGTCATAGAAAAGTTTCAGAAGTTTCAGACTATTAAGTGCAATTGTATACTCTATACTACATTGGCGAGTCATGATTGCATTGCTGCATTTAAATTTGAGGCAAAGGTAAGTGATACTTATTCTATGACTCATTGACTCTGTGATTTTGATTTCATTTACTTCATTTTGGAATATTTTTTCAAAAATGGGGTTTCTTTTCCCTTTCAGCCCGAAATACACTGCACATTGTTGATCTGTGCTCATCCAATGGTCGCTGGCACTGTCGCACTATCACACGTCCCATTAAATTTTGGCTTGTCATTTGATGTCACTAGGACATGTGTGAGTGTCACTTAATCATTTTAAATTACAACTTCAGCTTATTAGTTATTACATTTAATAAATGTTATTAAATGTTTAGTTTTATATTGTAGTCGAATTTAGATTTTAATTCAATTATTTCTATCTTATAATCACACATTGATATGACACATTGGAAAATTAAAAATAGAAACTTGCTCTGGACTAATAAAGAAACTTAATCATTTTAAAAATTTAGAATCTCAATCTTCAAATTTAAAAAATGGAAGTACTAATCTATCACTTAAGCATATACTTAAATGTCTAATACACATGTAAAGCAACTAATTAAAATATTGTAATCACAGAGAAGTCTAAGAATCATTTTTTGCACCCATAAAAAGAAAATTGAAATGAACTTGGAAAATTATTATTATTTTTTTTTTCAAAAAATTACATCGTACAGTAAAAATAGAAACCTACTAGGCAACTTCTTATCGGTTTAAAAAGAGTGAAACTTTGCATGTCCATTGTCAAAAAACTAGGGTAACGGGAATGGGTAAACTAGGGAATCAAGGATCTTCACCTTCCCTTTCGTCTGAGTAGAATTTTTCAGAGAGGATAATCTCTAAGAATTTGTTAAGCCATGTGTAGTCTGACTCATCAAATTCATCAAGGTAAAACCATTTCTGAAGAAAATCCCTCCCAAGCTGTGCCCATTTCCTGTGTCATGTTAGTTGCTCATCATTGAGGTTCAACAGAAAGGGTTGTCTAGCCACATTTCTACCTGGCACCAACAGCTTGTGTATATCTCTTGGCCAAGGGATCCCCACCCCTAATTCCAAAAAAATAGTAACATTGACATTGTCCTTCAAGAATTTCTCTTTAAAAACCTTCCTCAACAACATTAGCATATCCACCTTCTGTCCTCTGAGGTCGAGGAGAGACGTAAAAAACTAAGACATAATGTCTGTGTAGATGTGGTATCTATTGACATTCTCAAGGAACTCTCAACCCAATAACATCAACACAACAAAATTTATAAAAGCGTCGCCACCAACCTCCCTACAAATGGAAGTGAGGATTTCTTCCGAGACATTTCCCAAAATGGACCTTTGGTCATCTGGGGATGTGCATCTCAAACAGATTGGTGTATCCATATTTAATTATCGAAAGGCTAAAGACCTAAAAACCTAAACCTTAAAACCAGAGGCACAATTTCTACCACTAGCAACTCTAACTCTTAATCTACCAAAATAAAAATGAAGAAGAAAGAAACCAGATTGTCTATAAATAGCCCCAACCCCTTGATTCATAGTAGTGATCACAGATACTTAGCAATTAATAATTATTCTTTCTTTAATCATATTTAATGCAATTTCCATAAATGCATTATGTGTGTGAGAGATTTAAATGGATTGTCCTTAATCTTTCATATCTAAATGTAAATATTTCCCATAAATGCATGTGTACTATTGACAGCTAAAGATGGCAATTCATTTATTTTGAGTTATGAGTTACAAGTTGTAGTTGCACTATCCACCGTCCACATCAAAAAATAACCAATATTAATCAATGATCATGGTTACGATACACTTTTTAAGGCTTGATACGTGTCATCATTCTGGTGACTTCCTGCAGAAGTCGGTTTCCTTCTGAAATTCAGCGTGAAGTTAAATTTACACCATTGATCTAGGATGATCAAATGGTCTCAAATAATACATTTAACAATATCTAATTATTTTATGTATCCAATGTGTGATCAGTTATATTTGCAACAAATAAAAGCGATATTCATTACACGTTGCATTAATTATAATGTTACGTGTCATTATTCGGGTGACTTCTTGGAAAACTCTGTTTCCTTCATGAAATTGGGCCAAAATTAAACTTTAGCCATTGATCTAGGCTAATCAAATGGTCTCAAATAAGACATTTAATATTAGTTGGCGTTGGCCCACATGACACATTGACGAGTTCCATCTTTTGAAAATTGCCAAATAAAATATTGATTTTTCCCATAATTAATGATAGATTAGCCAATAAAATAAATATATTTTCAAATGACACATAAAAATTGCTAGTACAAATATTTTTTTACCTTCACAAGAAAATAATTCACCTCATATATTATATATTTTCCCCACATTAATTTATAATTCACCATGATTTTATGGAATTTTCATTTGGCAGGGGAAAAATTGCCTACGCCTTTATATTATTTTCCTAATTTGGAAAAAAAAATTTCCATCATCAATAATTTTTTTTCCCTAAATTAATGTACGGTTCGCCAGGATTTTACTCATTTTCCTTGGAGGGGGTTTCTTAAAGTTATCCTTGCTGCCTAAAGTCTACAGGAACAATCAATTTTTGTTAGCATATTCTATTTCTATTGTATTTAATTATGGAAATAAAGTGATACAATGAACTAGACAGCATTCACCAAAAAAACAAGTTTCTCCCAAGATACAATCTTTAGGTCATATGATAGCCCCATTTCATAAGTAAAAAGATATGATCAATTGATTCTTCAAAAAAAAATTGTTGTTATTTTCTCTTTGATTACTACATTTCTATACACTATATGAAGGAGAGAAGAAAGAGGGATCAAATAAAGAGTAGGACTGAAACCCAGGGTATTAATTCCTATGGAATTCATTGAAAAGAGGAATCAGTTGCAGAAGCATGCCCCTTACTCTGATTACCATTGTTATCACCATTGTTCTAAGAATCTGGTGCAGAGAAATGAAAATGGAAGGGTAGGAGCTCATGGAGATTGAATGTTTGCTAATTTGGGGAAGAGGGTTGGCAACTTTTGGCAGTGCTTGACCTAATTAGTGATATGCATATGCCCCTGTTTGCTATAAAATTAATGCTCTAAATACATTATATTATGCCTTCAAGAGAAAAGACCGGAGAAATACATTGAGAGTGAGAAAGTGAGATTTTATTGATCCAAAGAGCCCCTATTCAATTTCAAATGTAGTGGAGGCATTCAAATTTGTTTAGAAATATTTCAATTCAGACACATTAGCGGGTATGTCCACCAAGTTGCTGGTCAGAAAAGTGGCCACATGCAAAAAAAACACTAAATTTTTCATAACCCGATCTGGTTCCTTAAATTCAAAAAAATCCTTGGCTTGGTAACACCAAGCCTAATAGAAAAAAATTTAAAAAAAGAATTTTTTTTCAAAACTCGTGCAGGTTTTAAGGAACAAAAGGTTTCTCAAAACCCATGCGGGTTTTGAGGAACAAAATGTTTCTCATAACCTGTATGGGTTATGAGAAACATTACATATTTTTAAAGGTCATAGATTTGGGCCATTTTCAATGCCAAAAATGTTAAAATAATGACTTGGATGAAGTAAAAAACTTAATAAATCTTGCGTGTTCTACTTGTAATTGCATTTTATCAGCATTTAGAGCAATTTCCAACAATGTCACCCCGTCAAACAGGTAAAACTTCATTATTTTGAATTTTTTTGTTTGCATTTTAATTGAAGTAGGGTTGTTTAATTGATTTACTTTTTTTTTTGATAAATTTGATATCAGATTCTACAAACAATCCCCCAAAAAGGAAAGAAACAACAAAGACCTCTTCGTGAACAACCAGCTGAAGCAAATTCTGAAAACAATAAACACGAGCAATAAGAAAACCCTCAAGGCATTGGTACACCTATGCAAAATACTCAAAATGCTGCTCCTGAACAACCAATGCCACCTCTAAAGCCTCTGCATCCTCCAGTAGATCATGTACAGGCCGCACAAGATGATTTTATTAACCTTCTGACACAAAACACTACCCAAATTTCTATATTAGAGAATAGGTTGAGGTCCTCTAGTCAAGAGCACCAATCATCCCTCATGAAATCCCTATAAATAATGGCCAATATCACGAATGAGGTATCTATAGAGGTCACAAAATGGAGTTCATGGAGGGATAGATTTTGTGCATTTTATGTACATGGGTTGTCATATGATGAGATGAAAAGAAAGGGCATACTTAAAGATGACACATGTGCTCTTTTCATCGATCCTAGCACTAGTAACAACCTACTTACTACATCATTTTGCATCATTGACTAATTTTATTGTTGGTTATGGCATACACTTAGTTGGAGTAGAGGATAGACTAGCACGTGTGACACCTCCATCTTCAGCGGATACATCATTTGGCACGGGCTAACCCATTGACCATATGTGAGCATATGTGTGCCACTTCCAAGAGTGTATGTTTTTGTGCAGACACTGATGTGAATGAGGATGGTTCAACATCCCATTCCTACATGTTGTGGGAGTAGATGGCATGCATACTTCCACTCTAAAGGATATGGCCCTCACCAACGACCTGATGACTATTTTGTTATGTCGCAATCAGGCACAAGTTTTTTTATTTATATTTATTCAACATGTTATCAATTAATCACCTAAATCTTATAAAAGTAAAAAATTTTATTTAGAACAATTTAAAATGACATATAAATAATATGCATTGCATGGAGCAGTAGGTGGTAGTAGTAAACCATGTACTTTTTAGTTGACTCCAAGGTCATGAGTAGTTTCACCACCAGAGGTAAAGATTTACAAATTTGTTAAAAATTTAATAATACGTTGGTTTTAAAATATCTTTTTTTAATATCTATGTATCATTACTTGGTGTTTTATAGGGCTTATCAGGGGTTGAGATGTCCCAACTTGGTGATATCATGCTTGAGGCCATTGACTTTGGCCTAGATAGCTTTGAGGTACCATTTAGATTTAGATTTTTTTTACTTTGATTTAATATTAACATGTTCTTTTCCATTATGTTAATTTTGTTGCAATGATATCCTCTAGCACTCCGAGATAGAAAAAGACTGGACACCCAAACAACATAAGGTAACTTAGTAAAATTTATATTCATTTATTGAAATGTATTATGATTAAACATTTATATGTAGATATTGATAAATGCACCTAATTTATTTGTTCACTAAAGCAGAGGGATCTCATTTTTCAAGGCACTTTCAGTGATGTTTGGATGTGGACCCGCGAGCTCGTATCATGTTGGTAAGATATGATGTCGGTGAACATTTGGGTACAACGTCGACTTGACCAATGCCATAACTGCTACTCAACCACCATCTATATGGAAATAAGGGAGAGCCCTATATACAAAAACAAATGTGGTTTATGGAATTAATGAATGCACTTGATGTCGATGAGGTTCAAGATAGGGAAGAGGTAACATCTTCATATTCACTTGGATTGCATTCTTTCTTGTTATAAATCTTTAAATCCTTCGGTAAACTTATAACAAATGTTATCATTTTCACACAGGAAATGGTAATAGTTTCCTCAGATTCAACGGTTCCTCCTAAGAGTATAGGAGAACTATCTGAGGCTTGGGTGTGCATTTTTTTTACATATGTTAAACATATCTATTTAGATATAAGTACACTCATTTTTACTTTTTTAGAGTTTTTCAACAAATTTGGGTTATTAAACTGTATTAATTATCTTTCACCTATTATACCCCCCTTCAAAACTTCCCACTGATGTTCTACCATTCCATTTTGATAGAAATCCTACTCGTCAAAGATGGGTTCCAACACAATATAGGGAAGATGTATTTTTGTCTTCTTAACTCCTTTTTACTAAGTGTACGATGGGGTTGAAACTCTCCTGTTAACTCCTTTCAGATTTATTTCTTGTTTGTTTGAAAACCCTACTTCCTTCATGTATGACTATAATATCTTTTATCACTTACCATATAGGAAATTATCGTAACTAATTTATTAGTGACTTTCCCTCCTACAAGAATAGGAGATCCATCTGAGGCTCTGGTATGCATTTTTCTTATAGTCCATGCAGTTTTAGTCATTTTGTGTTTTTTGACATATATGTTAATGAGTTGTATTAATTTTATTTTACCTGTTACAGCCCCCTTAAGGAATTTCCACAGATTCTCGGCCTTTGCCAAGTGCAGAAGAAAGAGATGAGGTAATCAGTATTTCAACTGCAAAGAATTTATAGTCTAGTATTTAGTTATTATGATGTTATATTAAGAAAATATATATGATTTAATATTTCAATTATTCTTGTGCAGCCACCTACAGAGCCACATACTAGTTCGAAGAGGCTCAATTTTGATGATCCACCACACTCATATATATCTATAAAGACATATAGTTCTAGTTGTGGTCATTGAAGGAACAATTTATGTATATATTCAACATTTGTATTGTATATGTTGACCTTGACATGACACATGCCACATTTTTGTAACTCTATTATTGACTTGACATTTATGCTATTTTTGTATATGTACATGATTACTTTTCATTTTGATATATATATATATATATATACATATATATGTATATATATACATATATATATATATATATACATAGACATATATATATACATATATATATATACA
>MU223728.1:714638-739034 GCA_018584345.1 Thuja plicata | reverse complement strand
TATATATATATTGGATCCAGTCTGTTCATTATGTGCATATCTTTGTACATCAAAACTTAGTTATTTTCAATTGAAATGTGATCAAAATTGTTCATTATGTGTATGTCCTGATTATCCTCAAATAGGTAATTACGGATTTTTGTTGAATTTTGATTATATTTATCTTAATAATGGTTTCTAAGGTCACTTTCAACCATTTTTTATTATTCCCCCAATTTGTAAGCCTTTAGGCATCAAGATGTAAAGGTTGCTAAAATGTAGGAAAAAGTTGTCAAGCAATGTTTTTTGTAAAAGTTTCAAAAAGAGGGAAAAATCTTGAAAAATGAAGTTGAAAAGTCACTCTTGGGCATCTAGATCACTGCTGAAATCACAATCACAGTGACAGTGGGAGAAAATTAGTACAACTCTTTTTTTTTATAGTTCTTTCTTCCTTGTATATGGTGTGTGTTCATGGTGTACATTGGTTGTACTTCATTAGGACCTAGCTGTCCAAAGTTTGTTGTCATATTCAAAGTCCAAAGTTGTATTTTGTCACTATTTCAGATGCATTGATTGTGTGGAGGATTGATCTTATGGAGCATCCACCAATCTCAACCTATTAGTGAGTCAATAGGTAACAAACCCCCAATCCCTCACTAGGCTACGAGCCCCTTAAGTTTCTTCAATACCCCCAAATACTCACTCCTACTCCCAAATCCCATAAAACCACTAACACACATCACCTTAGGCATACTCATCTTTCCAAAATCAATCTTTAGGTCTTCCAACCCTTGAATCACACCAACTCATGAAATCTTACTTCCATAAGTCCTTACCCAATTAGGAATCCTAGTTACTTGTAGACACAACTCGCAATGCCAATTAGCCACACACCAACCAAAGGGTACTAAAGGGCACATTAATGACTCACTCTTCCATAGTCAAAACACAAATCTTAACCCCTCCATCCACCCTAGGAAACAACATAGGACCTTGCTATCTTAACATTGTTTACAGTGACAAATAAGAAACCATAGGATAGTTTGAGCATTTATATTCTTCTCCTACACCATGAGTTGGAACATTTATATAGTGTTCTCCAACACACCCCACTACACCTTCACTACCCTTCCAAGGCTACTACTTGGAATTCATACCTTTGCCACAACTCTAATTCATTGTCAATCATTGATTGAGAAAAAACACATGTTTTGTGTCTTCCCTAACACAAGCCAAAGTTTTCATGGAGATCTACAACTAATACAAAACAAAAGAGAATAGTAATGTACATATTTCCACCCAATGGTACTTAGTGCACCTTAGGGACACTTTGGTCTGGCATGGTTCCCAATGTTTGAGTGGTTGCGTGGGAAAGAAAAGTTTGTTCCTAGGGTTTACCTGACCAATTGGAGCTAGTGGCATAGATGGTTTGAGGCTAAGACAAATGGGTTGAAAGATATATTGTGTTTCTCATTTCAATTGAGCCAAACTGCACGTTTTGACATGAACTAAGATAGAGTTTATAAATTAAAATGAAGTTGAATCTCTCAAAACTGAGATTGGTTATTGTAGGCCTCTATAGCATGGTATTGTAACACCTAATTATTTTCTGATACCTCACATGAGCTCCAAGATATGGGCCTCAAAATATCATTGTCCAATGGTGCTTAGTCCACTTTAGGAACACTTCGGTCTGGCATGGTTCTCAACGTTTGAGTGACTACGTGGGTGAAACAAGGTTGTTCATTGGGTTTACCCAGCCAAATAGAGCTAATGGCATAGATGTTTTGAGGCCACAACAAATGGTTTGAAAGATACGTAGTGCTGCTCATTTCAATTCAGCCATACTGCAAGTTTTGACATAAACTGAGATTGCGTTGCCAAATTAAAATGAAGGTGAATCTCTCAAAACTGAAATAGGTTATTGTAGGTATTTTTATTATTCTCTTGTAGCACCTAATGGCTTTCTGATACCTTGCATGAGCTCCAAGATATGGGCCTCAAAAGATTGCTGCCCAATGGTGCTTAGTGCACCTTAGGGACACTTCGGTCTGGTGTGGTTCTCAATGTTTAAGAGACTACATGGAAAAAGGATGTTCCTAGGGTTTTCCCAGACAATTGATTATAATGGAGTAGATGGTTTGATGCCACGATGAATGCTTTGAAAGATACATAGTGTTTCTCATTTTAACTGAGCCACACTACAAGTTTTGGCATAAACTTAGATTGTGTTTCCAAATTAAAATGAAGTTGAATCTTAGAAAACCAAGATAGATTATTGTAGGCCTCTATAGCATGATCTAATAACACTTGATGGTTTTTTGATACTCACATGAGCTCTGAGATATGGGCCATGAAATATGTTTTCCCAAAGATGCTTAGTGCACTTTAGGGACACTTTGATCCGATGTGGTTCTCAATGTTTGAGCGACTGCGTAGGAAAAAAATTATTGTTCTTGGGGATTACCTAGCCAACCAAAGCTAATGGTATAGATGGTTTGAGGCCATGATGAATGGTTTGAAAGATACGTAGTGTTTCTCATTTAAACTGAGCCACACTGCAAGTTTTGACATAAACTGAGATTGTGTTGCCAAATTAAAATGAAGTTTAATCTCTCAAAACCATGATAGGTTATTGTATGCCTTTGTAACATGGTCTCATAGCACCAGATATTTTGTCGATACCTCACATGAGCTCTGAGATATGGGCCTTGAAATATTATTTTCCAATGGTGCTTAGTGCACCTTAGGGACACTTCGGTTCGGCATGGTTCCCAATGTTCGAGTGATTGTGTGGGTGAAACAAGGTTGTTCCTTGGGTTTACTCAGCCTACTTGATATAATGGGATAGACGGTTCAAGGCAACGATGAATAGTTTGAAAGAATAATCATTCAAACACCTTGCATATGAAATTCACTATCTATGAACATTGGATTGCAGCTACATGTATTCAATATACAGAGGACATTACAAAACCTAGGATTGATGAACACATGGTATTTCAACTACATCTATTCATTTTACAAAAAAGTGTAGCCATCTATAGTCCAAGGTAGATACATAGCTAACATATTTTTCCACTTTATTACATCATAATTAACATTTTTTGCATTTTATTAAATCATGAATGGTATGATACAAAATCAATACATGTAATTATACAAAATTCTATATGTATTTATAATCAAATGGTACATATTAGGATATACAAATGTTGTTGGAGATTTACTTCTGGCAGCTAGATGATTGTATTTTTTTCATTGATGACAACATATAATATACAATAGTGTTCTATATGTACTTATTAGAATGATGATATTAACCCTTGTGCAGTTATACTCATGTTTTAGACATGTTGTTGATACTTTGTTCATACACGCAAGATCAGATTTGATGTATTAGATAAGTTGTGCTAATCTCTTTTGGCAGTTACAGTTTCTGGAGAGTATCTGTTCAGAGCTAATGTATTTACTATGTTTCTTGAGTTGCACCTATCTTCTAGATATGCGTGTGTATATTCATGATTAGTTATGTGTTATTCATGTTTGGTTAAGAGTGATTGTCTTGTTTCATCAGGATCGTGTTGTTTGAGATAATTTGGTGAAGCCAACTTTGTGAAGTGTCGTGTCTATTCAGTTTATATTGCATGGTTGTAATTATACTTGCATGGTTAGTTTAGCCGACAAGGATGTTATGAAGAGTTTCCTAATAGGTCCCATGATCTCATACTTTGAGGAAGATACTTATAGTAGTTCATTTGTAAACACAAAGTATGAATGAGAAGAGAAGTGATAGAAAAAGTACAGAGAAAAATATCAGTTGCATTTCATTCATCAAGGATCTATGTGAAGAAGGAGTGGAAGATTATAATACATTGGAACTGATCAAGATAGTAGGTCTACTCTAAAGTTAATCTTCATATATAGTGTATATCTATTCTACAGAAGGTTGTAGCCTTCACCATTGAATCAGTGAGATTTTGGACAGTGAGTCCTCACCCTTAATAGTGTTACTTGTAAAAGACTCGTAACAGGGTCAAACCCTTAACCAGGTCACTATACTTATTGCATTGTAAAGAAAAACTCCTAACAGGGTTGTGAGATCTTCTAAAAGGGATTATTATAAACAAGTATAGTTCATTGTGGGTGCTAATTCCCACCGGGGTTTTTACCATTTGGTTTCCCTGTAACCAAATTGTGGTGTTGTCTATTGTTTTATCTGAATGTGCATTTACTTTATTATTTTCTGGACTTAATAAAGGAAAAGAATTTAATTAACTGATAACTGATTCACCCCCCCTATTAGTTATCCTTTGGTACTATTCTAACAATTGGTATCAGAGCCAAGTACCTTGAAGAGAAAGCCTAACAGGTTAAAGTAGATCAGATGGCATACTTCCAAAAAGAGAGTCCTAAGTTCGATGGAGAGAACTATCTAGATTGGAAGAACAAAATGATAACACATATACAGTGTGTTGGTTTTGATATCTTTGAGATAGCCACACAAGAAGTTGTTATTCCTTCTCTAAAAGACCTTGCAAGAGATGATGCTACTAGTAAACAAAAGGATACATTCACAACTAATGCAGTTGCCAAAGAAGCCCTTATAAGTGCACTATCTGATAGCGAATTCTCTGAGATCAAGAAAGTAGACAAGGAATACACAATATGGAATTATTTAGAATACATGTTTGAAGGATATATCCAAGAAAATAATGTGCATAGGAAAACATGGAAAAAGAAATACAACAATCTTGAGATGTTACCTGAAGAGAACATTAGAGCCTATAATCAGAGGATAAATGAAGCAGTATCTGGAATCAGAAACAATGGTGGAGAAATTTTAGAAGAACACATAATGGACAAGCTAATGACTACATTGATAGCACACTATGAGAGCAAGATCAATATTCTAGATGAAACCATGAATTTTTCAAAAGACTTCAAGAGAGAGACTTTGATCAGTAAAATCTTTGCATTTGAGATATCAAGATTGAAGACTGAACCCAAAAGTGAAACAACCTTCAAAGCATCAATACATGGTAAGAAAACCCTACCCATTTTAATGAGAAAGAAGAAGTTGATGAAGAACTACAATATATTATTGCCATGATTTATAAAAGAGAAAAGAAAGGCAAAGGAAAGTATGAAGGACAACTTCCATTCAAATGTTTTTCATGCAACAAGATTGGTCACTTTGCATCCAAGTGTCCCACAAGAGTCAAGAAGTTCAGATCTGGTTACAAACCTAAATAAAGAAAGGAATGCTACCATGCTAAAGAAGGTGTAACAGATGAAGATTCAGGAGAGGATGAAATTGGATTCATTGCCATTAAAGACATGGAAAAAATGCATAAGGAAATGGACATTGAAGATGAAAAGGAAGCACATGAGTTATCCCTAATTTCCAAAGCAGACATCAGAACTGATTAGAAAAATTGACAACGGATGCTCTCACCACATGAAAGGTGATAAAGACAGATTTGTTCATCTAGACAAGTATAAAGGAGGTATGGTTAGATTTGGAGATAAAACTCCTAAACCTATCATAGGCAGAGGATCTATCACCCTGGATGGAAAGAACAAGACAGATGATGTTCTGTATGTTGATGGATTACATCACAACTTACTAAGCGTTGGATAGCTATTTGACAAAGGTTATCATTTGGAATTCAAAGACAACAAATGAATTATTAACAACAAAGAAGGTGACATGATTACATCTGGCTCAAAAACAAAAGGTAATGTTTTTCAACTCAATTCAGATGTAAGTTGTTTTGTTGCAAAAGTGGATGACAGTTGGTTATGGAACAAGAGACTCTATCATATCAATTTTGACAATATAGTAAAGATAAGCAATGTCAAGGCAGTTAGAGACCTTCCAAGTATTGCAAGACCAGTTGACACAATGTGTAGAGAATGTGTTATGGGAAAGCATTTAAGGAGCTCTTTCAGAATCAAGCAGGACTCAGCTGAGAACAAGTTAGACCTAGTGCATACAGATTTATGTAGTCCTACTCAAACTAGATCATACTACAAAGAAAGCTATTTCATTTTATTTGTTGATGATTTTTCAAGAATGATGTGGGTTGCGTTATTAAAGGAGAAGTATAAAGCCTTTGATAAATTCAAAATATTCAAAGCTAAGATTGAGAATGAATCTGGAATAAAACTAAAATGTCTAAGATCATATAGAGGAGGAGAATTCACCTCTAACCAGCTTTATGAGTATTGTGAAGAACATGGGATCAAAAGATGGTTGAGTGCACCCAGAACCCCTCAGTAGAATGGGGTTGTAGAAAGAAGGAACATGATCATACTTGATACAGCATGCACTATGATGATTAAAGGAAAAGTTGCGCACACCTATTGGAGAGATGCAGTCAATACAGCAGTCTATACTATCAATAGAACACAACTAAGACCAGGTGTAGATAAGACACCTTATGAAATTTGGTTTGGTAATGTACCTATAGTAAAATACTTTAGAATCTTTGGTAGAAAGTGCTACATCAAGAGAGATGACGGTGTTGATAAGTTTGATGCAAGAAGTGATGAAGGTATTTTTCTTGGTTATTCTACTAAAAGAAAAGAATACAGATGTTTCAATTTAAGATTAAAAAAGATAATTGAAAGTACTCATGTAAAGATTGATGAGAAGTTCATGGTTCAAGAAAGGTACTATGAATATGCACCTATGATTGAGGATGAACCCAGGCCCAACAATAAGGAAATAGTTATAGAAGAAATGTTTGATTGTATTGATGTATCATGCAATGACCCTGAATCAAGCAAAGAAGAATCACAAATTACAGAGGAGGATACCAGACCTAAAGTTTCAAAATTCACATCTAGGTACCATTCAAAAGATGATATCATTGGAGATTAGAGGAGTAGTGTTTTTTCTAGATCTAAAGCAAAAAGTTTAACAATGGATGGCGAGGTATGTTTACTTTCACAAATTGAACCCTCAAGTATTGAAGATGCTTGCAAGGATTCTGATTGGCAAAAAGAAATGGAAGAAGAATTAGATCAAATAATCAAAAATGACACATGGGAATTGGTTCTGAGACCTAGTGAGAAAAATGTGATTGGAACAAAGTGGGTATTCAGGAATAAGATGAATGAAGATGGTACAGTGGTCAGAAAAAAAGAAAGACTAGTGTGTAAAGGATATGCACAAAGGGAAGGAGTATATTGCACTGACACATTTGCCCCTATGAGTAGACTAGAAGCCATTAAGTTATTTTTGGATTATGCAACATTCAAAGATTTTAAAGTATATCAAATGGATGTCAAATCAGCCTTTCTGAATGGTGACTTGAAGGAAGAAATCTACACAGAATAGCCTAAAGGATTTAATCTATCAGATAAATTAGACATGGTATGCAGATTGAAGAAATCACTCTATGGACTTAAACATGCCCCAAGAGCTTGGTATGAGAGACTACATGGTTATCTTACCAAGATTAGATTCAAGAAAGGAGTAGTAGATTGCAACTTATTCATAAGAGAGACACCTGATGGATTATTAATTGTTGCCATATTTGTTGATGACATTATCTTTGGAGGTAATGATAAGCTTAGTGTAGAATTTGCAAAATAAATACAGAATGAATTTGAAATGAGCATGATTGGTCCTATAAAATATTTTTTGGGATTGAATTTAAAGCAGACAGATAAAGGAATATTCATAAACCAGTCCAAATATGTGAAGGAAATATTGAAAAATTTCAAGATGGAAGACTGTAAGCCAGTATGCACTCCTATGATAATAGGAAGAAATCTTTCTAAAGAGGATGATTCCACTGCAGTTGACAAGACATTGTAAAAATCTATGATTGGAAAACATATATATCTCACTCAATCTAGACCAAACATATCTAATGCAATCGGCATTGTTGGTAGATTTGCAGTTGAACCCAAGAAGAATCACCTAATGGCAATAAAGAGAATATTTAGATATCTAAAGGGAACTATAGACTATGGTTTATGGTATCCTAAATTAGAGAATGTACAAATTCATGTATATACAGATGCAGATTGGGCAGGTTGTATTGATGGCAGGAAGAGTACTTCAAGAGGAGAAGTATTTCTTGGAGATAGGTTGGTTTCTTGGGTAAGCAAGAAGCAGAATTGTATCTCTCAGTCAACAACAAAAGCTGAATATGTTACAGCAGCATTGAATTGTTCAACAATGGTTTGGATCAAGTAGATGGTTAAAGATTTTGGTATTCAGGTTGATTATCCTATTGTTATTCACTGTGATAACACCATTACTATCAACATGTCCAAGAACCCTGTGATGCACAAAAAGACAAAAAAATAGAGATCAAATACCATTTTATTAGAGAAAAATTTGTAGATAACGAAGTAAAATTGGACTATGTAAGCACTAAAGAACAGTTGGCAGATATTTTCATAAATCCTTTATCAAAAGATACTTTTGAGTATCTCAGGTTGAAGTTGGGAGTAATTCCCTTTCTTGAGTTTGATTAGATAAAGTAGCAAGTACATTAGTCCATGGTGACTGATGAATGGTTGACTACTCTATTTCTGGAGTAGTACCTGTGCCTAAATGTTTATGGTGCCCTTTTCCATTGATGTCAAAGGGGGAGTATGTAGTAAGGGGGAGCATATACTCTGGGGGAGTATATAATCATGTAACTTAAAAACACAGACAAAAGAGCTACAATAGTGTAGAGGAATCTTTGATGAGGATATTGAGAAGATTGTAAAAAGAAAGAGGACACCATGTGTTGAAGATGTTTTTAATATCATATGTTGCCATCAATGTCAAAGGGGGAGATTGTTGGAGATTTCCTTCTGGCAGCTAGATGATTCTATGTTTGTCATTGATGACAACATATAATATACAGTAGTGTTATGTATGTACTTATCAAAATGATGATATTAACCCTTGCACAGTTTTATTCATGTTTTAGACATGTTGTTGATACTTTGTTCATACATGCAGGATCAGATTTGATGTATCATATAAGTTGTGTTAATCTGTTATTGGCAGTTACAGTTTCTAGAGAGTATCTATTCAGAGCTGACATATTTACCATGTTTCTTGAGTTGCACCTATCTTCCAGATACATGTTTGTATATTCATGATTAGTTATGTGTTAGTCATGTTTGGTTAAGAGTGCTTGTCTTGTTTCATCAAGATCGTGTTGTTTGAGATAATTTGGTGAAGCTGACTTTGTGAAGCATCGCATCTATTCAGTTTATATTGTGTGGTTGTAATTATACTTGTGTGGTTAGTTTAGTCGACAAGGATGTTATGAAGATTTTCCTAACAGGTCCCATGATCTCATATTTTGAGGAAGATACTTATAGTAGTTCATTTGTAAACACAAAGTGAGAATAAGAAGAGAAGTGATAGAAAGAGTACAGAGAAAAATATCAGTTGCATTTCATTCATCAAGGATCTATGTGAAGAAGTAGTGGAAGATTAAAATACATTGGAACTAATCAAGATAGCAGGTCTACTCTAAATTTCATCTTCAGATATAGTGTATATTTGTTCTACAGAAGGTTGTAGCCTTCACTATTAAAGCAGTGAGCTTTTGGATAGTGAGTCCTCACCCTTAACAAGGTTACTTGTAAAAACTCCTAACAGGGTCAGACCCTTAACTAGGTCACTATACTTATTGCATTGTAAAGAACAACTCCTAACAGGGTTGCAAGATCTTCTAACGGGGATTATTATAAACAAGTATAGTTCATTGTGGGTTCTAATTCCCACCGGGGTTTTTACCATTTGGTTTCCCCGTAACTAAATTGTGGTGTTGTCTATTGTGTTATCTAAATGTGCATTTACTTTATTTTTTTCTAGAGTTAATAAAGGTAAAGAATTAAATTAACTGATAACTAATTCACACCCCCCCCCCTCAGTTATCCTTTGGGAATATTCTAGCAAATGTAACAATAAAAAATTCAATATATATTTATAATCAAATGGTACACAATATGATATACATAATTTGTCCTCTCAATATTTACAAATCAGCCCCATGGCCACTTTTATACGCAAAATTCAGAATCTAGTATGCACATGACAACTCAACAATTTATATATACAAAATTTGGCATCTAAATATACACATTACAACTCATTTTTTTTATATACAAAATTTGGGCTCTAAATATGTAAATAGAGAACCTCCAAAAAAGCAAATTTACAACCTTTCGCAAAAGATATATACATAATTGTCAAAATTATTCTACCATATTGTAGAATCATTCTTCTACATGGACCAAAATCAATCAAGTGAACCTTATGGATCAGCTCTAACCCTTATTGTGTCAAGTATTGCCTTGTGGTAAAATTCATGAACTTTCCACAAATTCTTGTTAAGAGGTCTACCATGATATTTAACCAATTGAATATTTTTTGCAACAACAAGGTTAGAGTGATGAAGAATATGTCTATGTCTCTCAAATTCCTCAAATAACCATTTATTAGAATATTTGATAGGCTACCTACATTTTATAGAAGGATGGGTTAATGCCAAAATCAATGCAAAGTGTAATAAGATGAGTCACAACAATAGATCCTATTGGATACTCAATACCCTCTCCATCAATTATTGTAGTTGTCAATTTTTTCTTGCCCTCAATACAACGAGACTAAAAGTAATAATTTTCTTCTTCACTGTTCTCATCTACAGTAACTGCATATACATGATCTACATTTAATAGAAGGATATAAGTTAATACCAAAATAAAAATAAATCACTAATAAATTAAGCTAAAATCAATTTTACCTAAGTAATAAATTGATAAATTACTTGGTTCAACTAGGTTAGATACATGGTCAAAATCTATTGATGCTTCAATCTGTTTCAGTTGTAGTGCTCTAGGAAGTTGATATGTATCTAGGGTTTGCAAATTTATAAAATACCATTGGTCAACCCACTCTCTTGATTCACATTCATCCCACATAAAATAAATACAATGAAGAGAAAAAGCATGCAATTTGTCTAATATAAATAGCTAATGATGTTGCATTTAAACTTCTAAATGAATGCATGTCACTTGAACCTGTAAGTGTAGAACAATCTACATAGAATTGTTTCTGCATCTATTAACATTGCACCAGCATTGTAATTTAATTCCTATTTGTTAAGATCTCTTTTCACGCATGCTCCCACACTATCATGCACTCCCTTTCCATGCCCTGCCTCACTGAAATTCCAAAAATGTTGCACACCACTTGTTACATGCATCCAAGTCAAGTAGTAGAACATCCTTGCATTCTTGAATTGTGTGGTACAATTGTATGACCATATTATGTGTTGGTTGTATCATATATCTCTTTCCCTTAAACTGTCATAAAAAACTGTAAAACATCCTTGCACAAACTCTAATGAATGAGTATGATCATCACTGATATAGAAGTGATACTCTCTTATAACCTTTCTATCCTCCCCTATACTATCATGTGCATTTATGAATGCTATGTGTACAAAAATTGTAACTTGTACAAAGTGGTAATACATAGGCTGCACTTAATTTTGAGGTTTTAGTATATAATTCTCAGCAAAATCAACGACGGAGACAATAGTATCGAGGGGAAAAGTGTCCTTACACAACTTCAACATCTAATCTAACTACATTTCTCTATGTGTATGACCTATGTACTCATAAACTAGTTTCTCTTGAAAAATCTTCATAAAATTATCTACGCATATATTAGTTTTCACTAAATCACACCTCTTTAATTCTTTTCTATCTTTAACACCATATAAGACTGACTTGTATTTTCCTATAGAAACTATTTTCTTACCAATTTCATGTGTGCTATCTAGATGTATGCACCCATCCAATTGCTGCAAACTACCACATGTAGGACAAAAACATTTCAAACACATCATCTTATAATAAATTCACCCATGATCTTGTTTACATAGTACACTTGAAATAAATTCTCTTGTGACTTAGGAGGTGCTTGTAGACCACAATCCTGCAAAACATCGTTAGTGTGAAAAGTACAACATACATAGAAATAAATATCATAATGCATGGAAAATTCAACATGGACCCTACAACAACATGTAGTACGTGCATTATTAATCTTAATGTAAATTTTGTCATCTCAAAAAATATTTGGCTAATTCTGATCTGAGGAAAGCTTTGAAGAAGCCTTTCATAAAATTGTGTTTTAGTCATATCTAAATAGTTTTTTGGATGTGGCTCACGATTTTTTAATCTAATTCACCTTCTAACAACATCTCTTTGGTTGGGTGAAACCCTTGTGTTGTCATGCCAAAATCTTTCAATCACCGCTCTTAATGCATCAACAACAACATTAGCCTTGCACAGGAGTCTAGCTGAGAATGCCCAAAGAGAATTATTGCTAGGATCCTCAATTTTATCTTGCCTCTCTAAGGAATTGTGTAATGTTTTTCTACTTATCCTTAATGACTTGCTTGTCTTTCTTATTAAACATGATTTTTTAATTTTCTTTCCCATTCTGGTTGATGTGAGGACACATTGAGTAACATTAACATCTTTAGTACATCATTTAGAACCAATGGCTTGGTATGCATCAAATATATTTTTCATAATGGTTCTTTAAATATTGTTTTCAGATTTTCTTAACCCCAAAGTTTTAATTGTCTCTCTAAATTTCAAAATTTTAATCATTTCAACAACTAATTTACATCATTTCAAAATAGTTTTTCCACATTCTTCTAACCATTCTTCTACATGCTCTTTTAGAAATTTTATCCTCCATATTATTTCAAATATTTTTCATCAATGTCAATTAGAAACTTTGATTTCTATGAATGATTCTAGGAGGTGTTAATATTGGTGCATGCTCTCAGTTTTCATTACATGCATTAATCACATCAAATTCAATTGGTGTATCTTCTTCAATTTCATCGAGTGCATTCATCAAATCAATTTCAAATTATGTATGTTCATCGCATTCATTAGGTGCATTCAAAGGATGCATTTGAATTGGTGTATGTTGATCATTTTGATATCGTGCATTCATCATATCAATTTGAATTTTTGCATGTTCATCATGTTGATTAGGTGTATTAGTGTTGATCTCTAAGTTTTGTTGATCATTAGTGTCCCACACTTACTCATTTATCCAGGTAGGTTAGTCGGTCATCACTGCGGCTGAGCTATATAGTATAGGCCGAGCTATCCAACATAGTCATTACCGAGTAGATTTATGGTTTTTGAGTGAATCAGTAATAAGGCAAGATTTTATCATGTTCATTCTGAGCGCCAGAGTCTCAATGTGCCGAGCAAGATAGTTTTTGACATACATGTTACGAATGGCACAAACTTGAAGGTAAACCATTTTGGGCCGACTTGTTCATGCATTTAATGATTTCAATGGAGTTAATTACACATTAATTATTTGATCCATATGTGTGGCATGGAGCCAATCAGAAAATTGGAATGTCTAAGTGACATAAGTTTTTGATCTTGATCGTTGATCTAGATCTAATCGCCAGATTCATAAATTATATTAAGATTTCTTCTTAAACCCTAAAGAGTGTGAGAGAAGAGAGAACATAGAGAGTTGGTGTGTGTATAGAGAGATGTACAAAGGGTTATTTTGAGAGAAGAAGCATAGATCTAGCAGAGTGAAAGAGAAATGAACAGCAGAGTAAAGACACATCAAATTATTAGATCATAGAATGTATTGGAAAGAGGAGATATGTTATCAACATCAAAGTGCATAACGAAGGATCAGTTCTTGAGACATTCTAGCCAGTGTATCAGGTGAAATATCTTAATAGAGTAGTTCTAACAGACCTTTCTAAATCTCTTAGCCAAGTGCTTACTTTATTCTAAGTTTAAATCCTTTTACAAGGTAGATTGTAAAGTAGTGGACCAAAAGAAGAAAGCTGAAGATGAAAAAGCTATGGATCAAGAAGACAAAATAATGATGACTGTCAGATTTGATGAAAGGAAATATGAAGTACAAATGATGACAAACAATCAGGTTGACATGGTGAATCAACTGCTACTTGCAAATCAGGAGATCAGTAGGAAAGACATGGAAATTGTAAATCTGAGATCTGAGAGCAGTCAATTGAAAGATGAATTGAGATTTGAGAAAGAATTGAATGAAAGATTGAACAGACCCAATGAAGCTTTGACCCATTTTGAAAACTTGATGGAAGCATCAAGGATATCTAAAGATTCTTCTGGATTAGGTCACACTAAACAACAGACATTACTGAGAAAGGAGAATCATCTAAGATTGGTGAAAAGAGGAATTCAAAGTCAAAGAACAACAAGCCTGTATGCCATCACTGTGGAAAATTAGGACACACAACAAACATCTGCCAAAGCAAGAATGGTAAGTCCAATCAATAAACCTAAGTTTAATGGTTATTGCTTTAACTGTAATAATTTTGGACATCAAGCACATGAATGTTGGGCTAAGGAAAAAAATGCACCTCCCACACCCAGATTCAATGGGAATCGTTACAATTGTCAAAATTTTGGGCATAGAGCACAAGGTTGCAGATCTAATGCTAAAAAACAATGGACATCAAAGACACAAGCAAAAGCACCAAGGAAGGGTAATACTTACAATTGGGATTATAACACATGGCATAGATGTCATTACTGTGGTGAGTATGGACATGTTCCACAAAACTGCATAAAGACACATTTTAGAGGTAAATCTAAGATTGGGATGAATGGAAGCCTAGTTTGCTATAACTATTTGAAAATTGGTCATACTAGGAGAGATTGCAAAAAAAGGGTACTGCTCCCACTTTTGAGAAGATTATAGCTCAGATAAACTAGACATGGATAAGGAAAGAAGAACCTAGTAGTAGTGAAGCTACTAAAGCTGAGGTCACCCAATCCGATGGATCAGGTGATCCCACCATCACTAATTAAGAAAAGAAAGGTATGTAAGGAACTGTGTTTATATTTTATATCTTTTATCAGTTCGTAACATATAAAAGTGCAAAATTTCATATTTGCATATGTTAAGATACATCAGGACATAGTTTAAGTTATGTAGCAAGCAGAGTCAAAATTCACTATAGGTGTTGAGCAACAGTATATATCTAATGTATGCTGAGTAATTTTTGTTTGACGACAGAGTGACAAGTGAATTTTGTGAGTTGGCCAAGGACAGATGTTTTGCACTCACTCAACGGAAAGAACATTTAATGGTGACCTAACTTTTGACCATTGGAGCCTATATAAAGGGAAGAGCTATTTCATTTCTTCTCACCATGTGATTAAGAGTTTTGTAAGAGGGATTGTGCACTTGTGGACTTGAAATATGCAAAGATTTTCAAAGATTTCCACAATGTGCTGTCAGAAACCTCTTTAGTGAAAAGTGTGGATTTTGTTACTTGCCAAGGTACTCTATTCGTGATCTTTAAAACCCTATTTTCGTGAGAAAATGGCCACAAGCTCTTCTACACTAGTGAAGAGAATGGAGAAGGAATTTCTAAACGTTCAATTGGTAAGGAGTGACACTTGTGTGCCTCCTAATTTTCATGCAGTTCCTGAGACCGCCATCAAGGGTGATCTGACTAGAGCCCTATCATCAATTCCATCGAAGGTACTTATGATCCATGACATTAGGTCATCCTACATGGGAAAGATAAGTGAATTTGGAGATCATGAGCTTAGAGAATCTTACAAAAAATTATGCATTGATGGGGCCCTAAAAGATGAACACAAACACTTAGCCGAGAGAGAGTTAACTTGTGCCCTAGACTTTCCAAGAGAATTTATAATGGAATGGATCAAGATTTTTCTAAGTCATGTGAATCATATGAACATATGGCTGGAAAATGGACTAGTCAAGATAACAAGGGAGGTCATTCATCGAGTAACAGGTTATCCAATTCTAAACGGGAAGAAAACTATGAGATGCCAGAGTAAGGAAAACATTGAAGAACTCACTAGAGACGTCTAGAACAAAAGAGGGATGACAATATCCATGATTACATATTTTGAGCTTTATTTTGCGGTGAGGGTTATGGCTCATAAGTTCTATCAATAAAGCAAACTGGATAGTGTTCCCTGCATTGCAGTCGACCAGGCTTGGAAAATTATAAAGAAGGATCATACTCATGACCTTGCTGAGCTTCAACTAATGCAACTGGCCAAGAACCTTTCTTCAATCAGAAGTGCAAAGTTAATAACTATTTAGACTACCTTAATACCTCATCTAGAGGTTATACAGAAGGAACTTAGTATTGCAAATGAAGTAGTCAAGAGGGATTCCCATCTCTCTACAACAAATAGTTTGGTAAGTCTAGCTGCCAAGCTAGAAATTAAGATATAATTCATGAAGTTTGTAAACGATAGTTGGGATACAACATTTGCACTGACATTACAGCTTCATAAGTCATTTTTGGATAAGCATAACTTAACCCTTGTAGCTATCAGTGACAAAAACAAGGGGGAATCAGATAAGGAAATGGATAAAGATGTGTAGAATCAGGCATAATATTTTGTAAGGCATGTATATTATGTAAGTATGAAGTATAATATTAGGGGGAGTACGTTGTATACTTAGTCAAAATTTTGTGGATGTAAAGAAATGATAAGTTTGTTTTTGCCACTAATATCAAAGGGGGAGATTGTTGATCTCTAATTTTTTTTTATCATTAGTATCCCACACTTAGTCATTTATCTAGGTAGGTTAGCCGGTCATCACTACGACTGAGCTATCAAGTATAGGCCGAGATATCTGGCATAGTCATTGCTGAGCAGATTTATGGTTGCCAAGTGACTCAAAAATCAAGCAAAAGTTTATCATGTTCATGCCGAGTGCCAGAGTCTCAATGTGCCGAGCAAGATAGCTTTTGACATACATAGTAGGAATGGCACAAAATTGAAGGTAAACCATTTTGGGACAACTTGTTTATGCATTTAATGATTTCAAGAGAATTAATTACGCATTAATTGTTTGATCCCTATGCGTGGCATGGAGCCAATTAGAAAATTGGAATGCCTAAGTGGCATAAGATTTTGATCTTGAACGTTGATCTAAATCTAATCGCGTGATTCGTAAAGTATATTAAGATTGCTTCTTAAACCCTAAAGAGTGCGAGAGAAGAGAGAAAACAAAGAGTTGTTATGCATATAGAGAGATGTACAAAGGGTTATTTTGAGAGAAGAAGCATAGATCTAGTAGAGTGAAAGAGTAGTGAACAAAAGAGTAAAGACACATCAGATTATCAGATCACAGAAGGTATTGGAAAGAGGAGATTTGTTATCAGAATCAGAGTGCATAGTAAAGGATCAGTTCTTGAGACATTCTAACCAGTGTATCAGGTGAAATATCTTAACAGAGTGGTTCTAACAGACCTTTCTAAATCTCTTAGCCGAGTGCTTACTTTATTGTAATTTTAAATCCTTTTACAAGGTAGATTGTAATGATCTATATCTCTTAACCAGGCAGACCTTTAACTTGGTAGATTGCATATTGTAATCAAACTTTGTAGCCCTAACAGGCACACTTTATTACTGCAGCAGTGAAGATTTTTGTGGGTGTCATCCCCACCCCAGTTTTACCTTATTGGGTTTCTGGGTTACTAAAATTCTGTGTATTGAGTTATTCATTTACTGTCATGGATTCTACTAGTTGATAGATAAATTTCATTTATGCATGGTTGTGGATCAGCTTTGTTTTAAAGGATAAAAGTTTTAAGATCTAATTCACCCCCCCTCTCAGTATCTTGCTTTCCCATATTGTATTTCCAAAAATTAGATGATGTACCTTCATGTAATCTCCACATACACACCCTTTGTCTTTCATTTTCTTCCTCTCATTGTTCATTCACTCCTCTTTTGTTCTTCTCATTGTTGATATTGATTATCCTACACATAAAATCATGATGAACATCCATAATAAAATAGCAAGAAAACAAAAATGAGCATCATTATGCTATAATCTAAAGTAAAAATGATAAAATAACTTAAAAAAAAACCAAAAGACAACACAAATCAATCATTAGTAATGTCTTGAATGTTATTGTCACAGAAATACATGTGAAACATTTAGTGGGACCTTGAAACAAGTTGCAATGATAGTTTTTAGGTAGTTGTGAGTAAAATATTCAGACTTCCTCATAAATTGTATGGGTTATCTAAACCTAAATACAACATATACATTTCCACATAACCTGTACACATTATATAGGACTAAAATTTTTGGCTCTAGTTCTACATAACCCGTACAAGTTATGTAAAACTAGGAACCAAAGAGGAAGTGGAGAGAGAGAGAGAGAGAGAGAGAGATAAATATATATGTATGTATATCTATAGATATGCATATATAAATACATATACACATATTAAATATATAAGTATATCCATGTGTTGTGTATGGTAAGTTTACAAGCATACTTTTTTATTTCCAGGTTTTGGAGAACTAAAAATGATGCTTTTAGCTCTACATAACTCGTACGTGGTGCAGGATCACCTTTGAGATTCCATCTAATATGGTGGTCTCTTGTCATTTTGGTGTGCTAGTGTGTGTAAGATCCTCTATTAGGGCAATGTCAATATATAAGGTCATGTTGACCAAGAGTAGTTTAGGTAATTGTCATTTTATGCTTCTGTTTGGGTAGAATAGCTCTTTTTGGCTCTTGTTTAATGGACTATCCTTGATGATGTCATCAATGGGTAGGGTGATGTCATAGTGGTTCTTAGGGTCCATAGTTACCCTAGGTGGTCTAGCCAGGGTTAGCTAAGGTAGATTGGTGGAGAAAACACTCTAAAAGTGTAAGTTGCACAAAGATGTAAAATGTTGCTATGCAACATTAGCAACTTTTAAAAGTTGCTGACAACATTTTATTGTCTAGGGTGTTTTGAGGTTCTAATGGTTTTTGAACCCATAGAAGGGATGCAACATGTGTGTCTAAGATATATAAGGTGAAAAAACCCTAATTTCAAGAGAGAGAAGTCATTGTACGGATTTTTGATATTGGAGCCAAGAGCTTTGAATGTGAAAGACAATAGATTTGAAGGATTTTTGTTGTGACTGGATTGAAACTGAGACTGTGAATAGTTGTATCCATTGTAGTAGATGTTTTAGTGATTTCCCAATAGCTAGTTAAGTTTGTAGTTACTTTCCTTTTCAGTTTGTAAATTAATTTTGTTTCAGACAGCTTGTTGTCCATTTCTGAGCAAGAAGCAAGGATGTGGACCTAACTCCACTTTCCACCATTGGTTTTGTACGGACATCTAGGAATGGAGACTAGGTCCATGGAGCTTCAATATTTTGGAAGGAGGAGCTCTAAAAGTACTTGCAAGTATTTTTAAACACTTGCCTTAGGCGAGATACATGCACAACCCGGTTAGGAAGAGCAAGTGACAATTGGTTTAAAAGTTGCAGGGGGTGTTATCATGAGCCAAGAAGGCCATGGGTGTATTGAATGATGTTATACAGGTGTTCCCCAAAGTGGAGGAGTGTCCAAGAATCCAACATGCCAATTTTTGAAGCCCAAGACCTCAAACTAGTCCAAAACCAAGAAAGGAGCCATTTTCAAGAAGTAGGGTGTACGGACAGTACTGTACCCTAAGACCTAGAAAATACTTGTGGGTTTTTGATATAATTGAAGACTAATAGAAGAGATTTGGGGGTTATTTGGATTTTTTGTGCAAAAAAAGTGTTGTCCTACAATCTAGGAGGCCTAATTGGCAAAAAGGGCTACAAGAACTAAAAAGTAGGAATCTAGAACTTGATGGGAACATGTACCAAATTGATGGTTTCAAACCTAGGTTGTAATCAAAAAATGGATTATGTTGAAGCCCTGACCCTCCTACAATTCCAAATGTAAGTTTAGGGCTTGGAGTGGTTTGAGTGGAAGGTTCTTGTAGAACACAAGTATGGTGATTTTGACAAGATAGGGAGCTTCTTGGTTGGAGGGAAGAGTTGATTCTTCCAAGTGGTAGAGGGTGGATTGAGGAAGCTGTAGAGGTCCTAGGATAGGCCTAACAAGAGTTCCAAGAAAACTTAGAAGGTTACCAAGGAGGCTCCCTATCAGAGTGGTATCAGAACCCAAGTTCAAGATTTGGGAAAAGAAGAATTAGTGTAGCCAGTGGATGTTGCAGACCAAAGATTCAAGTGAGGAATCATGTGCATATAGTAGGATGGTGACCAATGTTGAATTGGCCAAGAAATTTGAAGAACAAGAAGAGGATAATAGGTTGCTAAGAGAGAGATTGGCTGAAATGGAGCAACTCTTGGAAGAAGTCCGAGCTAAGGCAGATAATGTAAAGGACAAGGTAGACCAGAAAGAGGAAAAAGAAGCTAAGGAGAAGGAGTGGGACTTAGATGAAGAGACACCTACCCCTGATCTGGTCTTACCTAAGGAACCCTTCTTGAAGGCACTCAAAGCCTTGAGTGGTAAAGCCTTGGAGGATGTGCCATTGTTTAGTGGACAAATGGATGCTGATTTGGTTTTAGACTGGATAGACAGCCTTGAGAATCATTTTGAATGTGATGGGGTGACGGATGCTCAAAAAATCAAGGTGGCTAAGTCTAGATTAAGAGGACCAACACTTACCTGGTGGAAATTTGTTCAGAATGAAAGGGAGAAAGAGGGCAAGAGTCCTATTGTGTCATGGAAAGGTATTTTGACAAAGTTGAAACAAACTTATCTCCCGGATGACTATGAAGTTCAAATGCAAGAAAGAGACAAAACCTTAGACAAAAGGACCTTGAAGTCCAAGCATACATAGAGGAGTTTTAGAATTTATGCTTAAGGTCCAAGATAGTGGAGGATGAAAGCATTAGATTGGCTAGATATCAAAATGGGCTCAAGTGGTCTATACAAGAGGAGATGAGTCTTGCTACTTTGACAAGTGTGAGACAGTGCTATCAAATGGCTCTTAAGATAGAAGAGAAGAGTGAGAGGAAGCATGATCAGACCTCAAGAGGAAGAGGTAGAGGTAAAGAAAATAGAGGAAGAGGCAGCTTTGCAGGTAGTTTTACAGGTAGAGGCAGTGACTATAGGTCCCAAGGTGAAGCTAAATTGACTAAGATAGTCAATGAGACCAGTGGTAGGGGTAGTACAAATAGAGGAAGAGGATTCAAAGGTGGTGGAAGAGGTAGATTTGGAGGTTGAGGTAGAGCCTCACACTTTGCAAACATGAAGTGTTTCCATTGCAATCAACTAGGCCATCTAGCCTATAGATGCCTGGATAAAGCTTCTA
Source organism: Thuja plicata (assembly GCA_018584345.1). Taxonomy (NCBI): domain Eukaryota; kingdom Viridiplantae; phylum Streptophyta; class Pinopsida; order Cupressales; family Cupressaceae; genus Thuja; species Thuja plicata. Next base: position 717,869 of record MU223728.1, on the reverse strand, counting down.
CTTGACATGGTGAGAAAAGAGTAAATTACATTGCTCAAGAGGATAATAATAGTGGTAAATCCCCTCAAATCAACCTTGATTTAGAAAGTGGGGAGAATCTTATGATTAGGAGAATACTCATTAAAGAACCGGTCAAAGAAGAAGCCAAGAAAAGGAGGGCACTATTCAGAGTAAAGTGCAAGATTCTTGGGAAAGTTTGCAAGATGATTATAGACTCAAGGTCTACTAATAACATCATCTCAGAGGAGGCAGTCAGCAAGTTAGGATTGACAAAAATACTCCATAAAAATCCATATCGAGTAACATGGTTGAATAAGGGACAACATGTTCTTGTTAATGAGCAAGCATGGGTGAATTTTTCAATAGGGAAGTATATGGATAGAATATTGTGTGATGTACTCGCAATGGATGCATGCCACCTACTCTTAGGTAGGCCATGGCAGTTTGATAGTAATGAAGGTCAAGGTAGGAGGATCCCTAATGGAGATGTCCTAGCCCCCAACCAATAACCACACAATGGAATATAAATAACAACATAGAGATTTATATCCACACAATGCAAATACTCATAATAGAATCATTATATTTTCATCCAACATGCCTGGCTGTAAGGCCTTTCGAGTTACAGCCAAATACAATGAAATTAAAAGAGGAACTCCACAAGATCTTGCAAGATCCAAATGAAACCCTAGCTAGCCCAGATCCACACACTGGTAGGAACACCCAAGGAAGATCTAAACTTGTGCTCGCAAGCCCACCAAGCAATCTCGTTTCCCAATCCGCAGCCACTAGCTCCTCTCAAAACTCGCTCCACAACCACCTCCTCTTCTCCAAGATCGATGAATAATCCTAGCTAGTCCAGATCCACACACTGAAAGGAGCCCCCAAGGAAGAAATAAACTTGTGCTTTCAATTCCACCAAGCAATCCCCTTGTCCCCCAAGCCGTAGCCACTAGCTCTTCTCAAAACTTGCTCCTCTACCTCTTCCTCTTCTCCAGGATGAATGAATGATAACGAAAGACTTCCCCCACAACCACTACTTATACCAATCTAAGCCATAGGTCAGCCCTGAACATAAATTAAATACAAACACATAAATTAAATGCCACAAGTTGGCCAACAACAACAATTAAATGCCAAAAATTGATGTCTTAGTAAAATCACAATATCTCCTAGCTCCGGATGAATTAGGACTCGTGCTTCAAACCGTAGGTAGAAATCTAGGCCCTCTTCAATCCATAAAATTTTCATCCTCTAACTATTTGTGGAAAATTACTTATACGGCCTGTAATAGGCACCAAATTCCTAAGCAAGGCCGAGCTCCTCCCAGTCCATGCCAAGCAACAAAGACCATGCCAAGTTCCATTAAATACATCAAAACCAATTACCCAAGACCAAATTAGGTCCACACAACTCTACCAAATCCCTCACACATGAAAATAAGTCCACACAACTCCATCAAATCTCCCAAACATGTAGGATAGCCAACTACCCTGGGATGCTCCTGCATCAGACTCCCCAAGTGCGAAAAGAAGTATGCCTCATACTTTGACGCCAGATGAAATATCCATAACCATCTTAATCTTCACCAAAGGCTTCCACTCCAAAAAGGACAATAGAACCAACATGTAAATCATCCAGATTCGCATCCATCTCTCAACCACTAGAATGTCAACCATCCAATCAGCATGCTCACTCCCAGGAACAAAATGAACATAGTATCTCACCAATAACCTCTGTAACTTATAAAAACCATCAATGTCATCAAACATGCAATCCACATCAGCAACATGTAAGATTAAATCCACAATAGGAGAAACATGTAAATCCTCAACCATGCCAACCACCAATAGGTGCACATCAGGAACATACAGATCCACAGTATCATGTAGATCCTCAACCACATCAACAACTAGTGAATCCACACCAGCAACATCCATATCACCAACATATGGATCATCACCCTTAGCAACCTAATTATCCATGAACAAGTGCTCCACAAATTCCATGTCAGACTCAACCAACTGATCATGAAAACCAATCTCAACCACATCATCAACAAGGTTAGGAAGCTCCTCAGCAACAACCACAAGTTTCTCTACAAGTTCTGTATCAGACTCCACACACTGATCAACAAAACCAAATTCCATCTCAACCTTGCTATGCCCTCTTCTCTCTCAAACAAGTCTTCTAACCAGCTACACAACTCACTTCCTGATCGGTAGACTCCAGCTCCATGGTTTCAAGATCTCTCGAACTCTCTTATGAAATTTATCCAGAGATGGATCACTCTCAACCATCCATTCCTTAACTCGATTAGTCAATCTAGCTTCCATCTGAGAAAAATTCATTGAAATATTCTTCTCCACCACATCATGGAGTTTTGCAATCATCGCAGGGTCCAATCTTCTTAGAGCCATCTTCTAAGATCTTCACAAACCCTCTGTAATGGATCACCAACTAGATCCAACCTTTACTGTAGGTCCTGGTGCAAGCTGCCTCACATTCCACGCTCTGTCCACACACTAAAGAATAACCACACTCTGATAAACTCCACCCAAGGTCCTGGTGTAAACTGCCTCACATTCGGCGCTCTATCCACACACTCAGGAACAACTGTGCTCTAATAAACTCCACCCAAGGTCCTGGTGTAAACTACCTCACATTCGGCGCTCTGTCCACACACTCAGGAACAGCTGTGCTCTAATACCATTTGATGAAGGTCAAGGTAGGAGGATCCCCAATGGATATGTCCTAGCCCCCAACCAGTAACCACACAATGGAATATAAATAACAACACAGAGATTTATATCCACACAATGCAAATACTCATAATAGAATCATTATATTTTCATCCAACATGCCCGGCTGTAAGGCCTTCCGGGTTATGGCCAAATACAATGAAATTACAAGAGGAACTCCACAAGATCTCATGAGATCCAAATGAAACCCTAGCTAGCCTAGATCCACACACTGGTAGGAACACCCAAGGAAGATCTAAACTTGTGCTCGCAAGCCCACCAAGCAATCTCCTTGTTTCCCAAGCCGCAGCCACTAGCTCCTCTCAAAACTCACTCCACAACCACCTCCTCTTCTCCAGGATTGATGAATAATCCTAGCTAGTCTAGATCCACACACTGGTAGGAGCCCCCAAGGAAGATCTAAACTTGTGCTCGCAAGTCCACCAAGCAATCCCCTTGTCCCCCAAGCCGTAGCCACTAGCTCTTCTCA
>MU223728.1:677034-712523 GCA_018584345.1 Thuja plicata | reverse complement strand
AAGAACCATTTCCATAGTCAATTTGTAGACTATACAATTTAGAATGATCTCTTGTTTAGAGAAGGGCAGCTATGTGTTCCCAAGGGATCTATGAGGGAGAATGTTATTCAAGAAAAGCACAATGGCAACTTAAGTGGGCATTTTGGCATGAATAAGACACTAGAACTAGTGCAAAGATTCTATTATTGGCCTAGGATGCAGAAGGACATCAGGAAGGATGTGGAGCAATGCTTGGTTTGCCAAAAAGCCAAGGGTATATCATCTAATGCAGGTTTGCATCAGCCTTTGCCCATTCCTAATAGGCCTTGGGAATGTATCAGTATGGATTTTATTGTTGGGCTGCCTAGGACTAATTCTGGTTTGGATAGTATCTTTGTGGTGGTAGATAGGTCTAGCAAGATGAGTCATTTCATTACTTTCAAAACCACCCATGATGCCAGTCATATTGCTCATTTTTTCTTTAAAGAAGTGGTAAGGATCCATGGTTTTCCCATCAGCATAGTATCTGACAGAGATGTAAAATTCATGAGTCATTTTTGGAAGACCTTTTGGTCAAGATTGGGAACCAATTTGTCATTTGGGTCATCCTACCATCCCCAAATAGATGGTTAGATTGAAGTGATCAATAGAGTAATGGGAAATCTCCTTAGGTGCTTGACAAAGGAGTATGGAGTGATGTGGGATCAGATGTTACCACAGGCTGAATATGCCTACAATGATAGTGCAAATAGGACAATACGCAAAAGCCCCTTTGAAATAGTTTATGGGCTGCACCCTAGAGGTGTGTTGGAGTTGAGAAACTTGGAAAATGTAGAAGGAACGAGTGCATATGCAAATGATTTTTCTCAATCCATGAAAGAAGTTCAAGAGCAAGTAAAGAAGCAACTCCAAGAGGCTACACAAAAGTTGAAAGCTAGAGTTGATGAAGGAAGAAAACATCTTCAGTTTGATGTGGGTGACCTTGTGATGGTGCATCTCAATAAGTCCAGGTTGTAGAAGGGAGTCCCCACCAAGCTGCAAATGAGGAGGATCTAACCTTGCAAGATCCTTGCAAAGTATGGGCAAAATGCCTATAAACTTGACTTGCCAACAGATTTGGCAATCTCTCCTATTTTCAATGTGCAAGATTTAGTCCAGTATAAGGGACCTACACCAGTAGATATAGAGGTATAGTCAGATGGTAAGGACATAGTAGCAGATGTTCAGCTTACCCCTACACCAACACCAAGGGCAGTGAAGATTTTAGACTCTCGAGTAAAGAAAAAGACTAGAAAGGGAACCTATATGGAACATCTCATTTAGTGGGCAGGCATGTCAGAGGCTAAGGCTACTTGGGTGGCTGAGAGTGACTTTAAGAAGCAGGGAATTGATCCTCAACTCCTGTCCCCAAAGGTGACATATGTTCTTAACCTTGGTAGTATGGTGTAGGAGCACCTTTGAGATGCCATCTAATATGGTGGTCTCTTGTCATTTTGGTGTGCTAGTGTGTGTAATACCCTCTAGTAGGGAAATGTAAATATATAAGGTCATGTTGACCAAGAGTAGTTTAGGTAATTTTCATTTTATGCTTCTGTTTGGGTAGAATAGCTCTTTTTGGCTCTTGTTTAATGGACTATCCTTGATGATGTCATCAATGGGCAGTGTGATTTCATAGTGGTTATTAGGGTCCATAGTTACCCTAGGTTGTCTAGCTAGGGTTAGATAAGGTAGATTGGTGAAGAAAACACTCTAAAAGTGTAAGTTGCACAAAGATGTAAAATGTTGCTATGCAACATTAGCAACTTTTAAAAGTTGCTGACAACATTTTGTTGTCTAGGGAGTTTCAAGGTTCTAATGTTTTTTGAACCCATATAAGGGATGAAACATGTGTATCTAAGATATATAAGGTGACAAAACCCTAATTTCAAGAGAGAGAAGTCATTGTACGGATTTTTGATATTGGAGCCAAGAGCTTTGAATGTGAAAGACAACAGATTTAAAGGATTTTTTTGTTATTTTTGTTGTGAATGGATTGAAACTGAGACTGTGACCAATTGTATCCATTTTAATAGATGTTGTATTGATTTACAAATATCTAGTTAAGTTTGTAGTTACTTTCCTTTGCAGTTTGTAAATTAATTTTGTTTCAGACAGCTTGCTGTCCAGTTCTGAGCAAGAAGCAAGGATGTGGACCTAACTCCACTTTCCACCATTGGTTCTATATGGCCATCTGGGAATGGAGACTAGGTCTATGGAGCTTCAAGACTGTGGAGGGAGGAGCTCTAAAATTACTTGCAAGTATTTTTAAACACTTTCCCTAGGCGAGCTACATGCACAACTCAATTAGGAAGAGCAAGTGACAGTTGGTTTAAAAGTTGCAAGGGGTGTTCTCATGAGCCAAGAAGTCCATGGGTGTATTGAATGATGTTATGTAGGTGTTCCCCAAAGTGGAGGAGTGTCCAAGAATCCAACATGCCAATTTTTGAAGCCCAAAACCTCAAACTGGTCCAAAAGCAAGAAAGGAGCCATTTTCAAGAAGTAGGGTGTATGGACAATACTGTACCCTAAGACCTAGAAAATCCTTGTGGGTTTTTGATATACTTGAAGACTAATAGAAGAGATTTGGGGTTTATTTGGATTTTTTGTGCAAAAACAGTGTTGTCCTACAATCTAGGAGGCCTAATTAGCAAAAAGGGCTACAAGGCTTAGAAAGTAGGAATCTAGAACTCGATGGGAACATGGACCAACTTGATGGTTTCAAACCTAGGTTGCAATCCAAAAATGGAGTATGTTGAAGCCCTGAGCCTCCTAAAAATCCAAATGTAAGTTTAGGGCTTGGAGTGGTTTGACTGGAAGGTTCTTGTAGAACACAAGAATGGTGATTTTGACAAGATAGGGAACTTCTTGGTTGGAGGGAAGAGTTGATTCTTCCAAGTGGTAGAGGGTGGATTGAGGAAGCCCTAGAGGTCCTAGGAGAGGCCTAAAAAGAGTTCAAATAAAACTCAGAAGGTTACCAAGGAGGCTCCCGATCAGTACGTTATGTAGAACTCTGAATGGTACTTTTTTTTATATAACCCATGTGGGTTATGGATTCTTAAAATGATGGAAAAATGATCCTAAGTCATACAAGCTCATTTTCCCTCCATTTTTTTCCATTTACATGTTTTTAATCTTCCAAGATGATTTCTCGACTTCGTCATCATCAGGTTTACAAATGATAAAGTGGGTATCTCTTAAATTACCACCATAATTTCATACGTCTTCTCTATTTGAGGTTATGAAAAATTATCATCCCTACAACTCCCAAGAATCACCTGCATGAAAACACCTATCATAGAAAGAGAAACAAAAGCTTTGGAGGCGAGAAACAATATATCTATGAAAGAGGAAACATCTTAAATTAATTCAATAATAAAATACAAATACAAGATGATTCAAGATCAATCACAATTGCTTATCAAATACAAAAAGATCTAACCTCATAAAAGGTGATCAAAACCCTAAAAGGGAAACTCTAGATTGCATGATAATAATTAGTGATAGAATTAGTTATTATATGTCTAAAGTTTAGTTTAAGTGAACTAGAGATAATAAGTGACTTAATAATTAAATCAGAATGATTTATTTAATAAGGGGAATAACTTATTACTCTAACACCCCCTTAAGATAAACTTAGGGGGTAGCTAAAACCTAGAAACAACTATTGAAAGTAGGAAATGGGTCCGGGCAACATGGCCTAATCAGGTACCCAAGTACAAAAAAATCTTTGTAAAGAGGAGAAAAGAAGAAAACCTAGTGGGAAAAATCCCTCTCTGAAAAGAGATGAATACTAGTGAAGGACTAAAGAAGCCTCCAACTAGAAAATGTCCTAGAAGATAGGAACAAAGGAAGAACATGAAGAAAATCACTGAAGCATGAAGCTGCAAACACTGTCTAAGAATAACTGCTAGAACCTCGCTATAATAGAACATGACTAGGAAAAGAAGACCGTAATCAAAGTCTGAAGAGATGATCAATCAAAGATGGAAGGGTGATTCCAAAATAGGAATGAAAAATTGTCCATATGGTAAATGATCCATCTCACCTAAATGCAAAGGTACCCATCCAATACATCCGCCTAGTGCATAGGAACAAATACTGAATACATATAACTCACTCCATCAAACCAAGGAAGAATTAGAACCAATAGGAGATACCCCCATAATGCTGAGCAGGGAGAGGCATGACAGGGACACTGAACCACACTACCAAGAACAACTGCATGCTGAAGAACCAGGAACATGGAAAGTGTAGAAGAAAGTACAAACACATATAAAGGATGGTGGTGTGGAAGTATTAATCTCTTGACACACATCATGAGGCTAATGTAATGGAGGGAATACTCACTTGACAAAGGTAAATCAAACCCCCCATGACACTTTATAATGTAGTGCGAGTACAAATAGACACAAAATGTGCAAGATCCCAAGCATGACATAGATGACACTTTATCTCAGTGGATTTGCAAAAAGGAAATGCTACAAAAATAGATGTCCACAATGCTCAGGAATGACAAAAAAGTTGTAAGAGCATAAGTAATAACTAAAAGGAGTCATCCCATGCAAAGAAAAAAATATCAGGACCTGAAACATCGAAGATAATCACCAGATTGTAAAAATACAAAAAATTGAATAAAATATACCTGGAGTAGATTCTAGAAATGAGAGCCATACCAAAAGAAGGAGCACAAAACCAGCTTTCCAATGATATGCAGAAGTCGAAAAACATAGCCCAAATGAGAAAGATATAGCTCCTAAAAAGAAAAAAGGAACTCTGACTTTGACTGGAAAAAACCCTACAAAAGAGAAAAATTATAAAACCAAACTAGTGAAATCAGATCGGGCTCGGAACCAGATTTTTTATGATATCTTGTTATTCCAATTTTGCCTCTGTTTGCTAAAGATACGAGCAAAAGATTGAAGAGGGATCCAAAACAAGAAAAATTCCAAGTGATCTCAACTAAATTTGGTGGAGCTCCTCTAAACTAGCAATGCTACTAAATATAGTGGGACTACCATAATTTCGACCAAAATTGGCAGTGTGACTTAGAATTTTTTTTCTCATTTTTTTTCCGCCTCAAAAAACATGCCCAAAATAGGGTTGCACATTCAAAAAATATTTTCTTAGAATGCAAGTGTGTCTAAATTAGATGTGCCTTATATGACAATAGGGGTTTTTCTGGCCTTTTGAGCTTAACCGTGAGGTTCGTTTGAGCTCAAAGTGCTCCAAAAACAAACTCCCCCTAGATCCACAAAATCTGAAATAGAAAACCTCTTGAAAACATAGATATGAAGAAAAAGGCCAAATATCTCATGAATAGAACATGTGCATGAATACCATATTGGAGTTGATGAAAAAATATCAACCCTACAGCTCCCAAGAATCACCTGCATGCAAATACCTGTCACAGAAAGAGAGAAGCAAAAGTTATGGAGCACAGAAATGAGAGATATATGAAAGAGGAAACATTCTCAATTGATTCAGTAATAAAATACATAATAAGAGATGATTCAAGATCAATCGGAATTGATTATCAAATACAAAGAGATCCAACCTTATAAAAGGTGATCAAAACCCTAAAAGGGGAAACTCTAGGTTGCATGATAATAATTCATACTAGGATTAATTATTATATGCATAAAGTTTAGATTAAGTGAACTAGATATAATAAGTAACTTAATAATTAAATCATAATGATTTAATTAATAAGTGGAATAACTTATTACTCTAACATTGTCATCTTTTAACTATAGAAATCATTCTATTTTTGCACAACATTAGCATACTAAGCTTTAATTTTCTTTACCAGTGGCTTGATATTCCTCAGAGACATATGTCTACCATTTTTTAATAACTTTTGATATAATTTACCAAATTTTAAAAAAAAATTACATATTACTGTTCTACACTTGATTCTATACACTTTTCAAAAAAAGTATGCATTTTTTATTATTTTGATACAAGTTATGTCCAACACACGAACAGGTACCAGATTTTCTGGATGCAGTTACTTACAAAAATTACGTAACATAAAATTAAAAAATACACAACTTCTAGATGTCACTCTTACCTATCATCCTACCAAAGGGTTTTGAAAAATACTAATTCTTACTATATCTTTTGTGAAGCGCACAGAAACAACTATGTTATATTTTTATGAAAAAATTAGGAACAAGTTTTTGTGTGTGGTGGCTTTGACCATCTTAATCTTATCCATTTTTTAAAAACTTTAGTAGTTTAGAAACTAGATTCATATTACTACAATTCTTATTGTTTATACATCTCCTAATTTTGAGTACATGACCCTCAAATTTCTCTTGGAATTTCAAGTTTATCTGATTTCAGAAGAAAAAAAAATCGGTCACTTATACCTCTTTTCGTTCACCATCTTGGTGCACTTACCCTAGCAATAGTTGTGATTTGTTTGTAATTTTTAATTTTGAGTGAATCATCGTTTGTAAGAAGAATAAGAAGAAGAAGAAGAAGAAGAAGAAGAAGAAGAAACAATGGAAGAGGAAGAAGAATAAGAAGAATATGAAGAGGAAGAGGAAGAAAAAGAAGATGAGGGAAAAAAAAAAGATGAAGAGGAAGAAGAGGAAGAGGAAGATGAAGAGGAGGAGGAGGAAGTGAAGGAGGAGGTGGAGAAGGAGGAGGAGCAGGAGGAGGAGAGGGAAAGAATAGAAGCAAGAAGAAGAAGGAGGAGGAGGAGGAGGAGGAGGAGGAGGAGTAGTAGTAGTAGTAGTAGTAGTAGTAGTAGTAGTAGTAGTAGTAGTAGTAGAAGGAGAGGGAGACAAAGAGGATGCAGAATGCAAAGAACATGATATATCTTGTTATCGACTAACCATTGCACACCTTTGTTAGGTGCAAGTGCTAGTATTAATGTTCATGAAAAATAAATAGAGGTACAAGGAGAATATTGAATCATTCAGAATCTTTAACCCGTGATAAAAATATAAATTTCTAGCACTCCTATATGGTGGGACTCATGCATATTTTCCTATTAAAAAAACTCTTCATGTGCAAGTTAAGGGGAGTTGAAACATTTTCACCAAGTTATGTTCATTGAGAATGCTATGGAAGTCTAAGAAACAAAGTAAAAGTATCATCGAAAAATAGATTATGTAGCATGGATCAACGAAGAAGGCAGGAAATTTTTTATTGAAACAAGGAGTTTTATTGAAATATTATCATCATCGAGAAAATAAAAGAAAAAGTCTCATCAAAACATTGATGAAACATTGATAATCTATCTAGCGTAAAGGGAGCTTCATTGAAATCAAGGCTATAACGAAATAAACTATCAGAGGATTTCTTTTCTAAGGGCCCGTTTGTTTCATGGATTTGACCAGGAATTGGCATTTCTAAATTCTGGAATTGTTCAATTCCATGTTTGTTTCCAAAATAAAAAAAATTGGAATAGGTTTTTGCGAATACTAATTTTGGGCCATTTTGAGCATTCCACAATTTCATCTCAAACCTGGAAGTGGAATTGGAATTGAGAGTATATTTTTGGGAAGGAAAATCCATTCCCATTTTTGTGTCAATATTATATTGCTATGAGGATGTATATAAAAGATACATCTGTGTGTATATACATGTGTGTATATATACATATGAGTGTATATACATAGATGTGTGTATATATATACATGTGTATATATATATGTATATATAAACATGAGTGTATATATGTACACATGTGTATATACACACATGTGTATACACACACATGTGTATACACATGTGTGTACGTATGTATATATATACACATGTGTGTATATGTGTATACACGTGTACACACACACACATATATATATATCTGTGTGTGTGTGTCTACACACATGTGTATATATACATGTGTGTATATATACACACATACATATATATAATATATATACATGTATGTATATATACACATGAGTGTATATACACATATGTATATACACTCATGTGTACATGTGTGTATGTGTATATATGTGTATATGTGTGTATATATATACACATGTGTGTATATGTGTATACATGTGTACATACATACATGTATGTGTGTGTGTGTGTATATATATATATATATCTATGTGTGTGTGTGTCTTTGTGTGTATGTGTGTATATATACACATATGTTTATATATATACATATGTGTATGTATACACACATGTGTGTGTATATATACACTATATATATACACATGTGTGTATATACATACATATGTATGTGTATATAAGTGTGTATATATACAAATGTGTGTATACACACACACATGCGGTGTGTGTATATACACACACACGTGTATGTATATATGTGTATGTATACACACACACACACACACACACACACACACATATATATATATATATATTGATCATAATCGTAAATGGTCCAACGAAGAGAAGTCTACATAGAAATAATTATTGATGACACTTAGCATTTGTTCGATCAACAAGTAGTTCACTGCGCATGAGTATGGAAAATATGAAGCAAGGGAAAGACTTTTAAACCATTTGACAAAGATGTGATTATAAGCAGCAAATAAAATGGGGAAACACGTAGTAATGATATGGTGTTGTCGTCAAGGCACAAGGAAGGAAACTATAGTTGCAAGGAATCATCATCATATCAAATGTAGCAGTGTTGATCTTTTGTAAAGATTAGATTTGCAAATATGACATAGCCACAGCCCATGAACTATTAAGAATTTGTGGCCCACCGTATGGAGATTGTGAACAAAGTTTGGAAAATGCAATCATCTTTTGTAAAGTGTAAAGACTTCCTTTTCTCACAAAATGCCATGTCACACACAAAACATAAATCATGGAAATGTCGAAAGGAAAATCAAGGTAGTAACAGATCATCTAATCTATTCAATTTAATTAATCATGAAAAGAAATTTCACAAGTTTTTGACCTACACGTTGAAACAATTCGGTACAATGAGAATAAGATATTTACACAACGACTTCTAAACCAACGCATGTCGCAAGTCATCATATATCCAAAAGTACATTACATAAATTACAATAAGGAAGTCAAACTTCACTTTGAAACTTTGTTCAAGTATAAAGTACAAAATAATAATTTATTTATTTAAGTGTTATACACAGCGATTTGGATGCCAACCTGCATGCCAGACATCAAGATACCATCTTAGAACCTCGTATTCAACAATAGATAACAAGATTATGAAAATTGATATAGTATACAAAAATGAAATATACCTTGGACCCCTGTCCATCTGTATGTCCCTATCTCCTTAGTCATCTGACATGTGTCAATCCTCTATCTCAAGAAGGGAGTGTGTCTCAGGCACTTTTACCACCCAACCACAGAGTGGTTAGCTCTCTCAGGGTTCTTCCTGACATGAAGAACGTGCCAACCCTAATCGAGAAGCCTAGCAACCGACACTGAGGAGTCGGATGGATCGGGTGCAGCCATGAACATATCTACTAACACCTATGTCTATAGTAGAAAAAACACGGATGTGGTAGAGGGATGGATCAAAATAATTAGCATATCATGAATTTCATATGCACAAGCTTTGTCCAAAGAAATTTATCACCAGATTTCTAATGGTAGACAGAATTATATACAAAAATAAAACATTTCTATCCTCCCCTGAGTTTCCACATTCAACACCCTCCCATAATGAAAACATAACATGCACACAACCAAGATGGAAGGAATTTCTCTAAAACATTACGTTGCTAAACATTAATAATCAACATTTTTCTCAGTTATTCTTAACAACACTATTCTCATAATGAATTCCTCAAAATTTTCAATGTCTTATAGAATGCAATAAAAATAAAAAATTGTATTCAACTCAGCAGTGGAGTGCAAGAATGTCAACCATATTCAGTTCAAAACATATTACATGTTGATACATATTCTAAGTATATAAAAATGTGACAACACACCAACTGTTTCAAATGCTACAGTAAACGAACGTAAGTTTCTTAAAGTATTTACACAGTATCTCAAAAATCGACTGACCACACTAGAAATAACATTCAGGATTCTTATATCTCCAAAATAAAATTCAGTGAGAAGATGACCAAGGTGGAATATCATGATCCAAATCATTAACCAATTAGGCTACAAGGTATATTTGGGTTGAAAGAATACAAAGAGACCCACAATAATGTTTAGAGAAGTAAATTTAGTTTCTTGCCCTGCTCAAGTATACAATGGACCAACAGATGTCTAGATGGTAGGAAAGATAGGCAATGTCTGCAACACAAGGTAAATGTAGGCAATGCATGTGCTGCAAGGTAAATGGAACTAGGCATGAAAAGGGAGGTCCCTATACTGCATCACATAGAGGGCAACATAGAAGTTACTAACAACTACCTATCAGAGAAAACATTTATACTAAAATAATGAGAAGATTCAGCCGATACTATCGGTTACATTATGCTACCAAGGAAAATAGTAAAGAGTTCCTTCTACTAAGTTATTGCCAGAAACCCCAGACATGCAAGAACCAGGAGTAATTATTGGATAACAACTTATCCCCACCCGTCCTTAGTTTTGAAAAGAGTAACTTACTGTTGGCTATCTATACCCGCGTTGGCAAGCATAACTTAATAGAATGTTTAATTTGTAGAGGCGTACCCCATTGAACCAAGATGGGAGTCTAAAAAAAGTGGCAACCACCACGTGACTTTACTAAGACTAACATGTTGCAAGGAACGTCAAAGAGATACTATGACACAGCTCATACATAGGCTAAGGAACTCACGCCTACAGCCACAGATTTATTAACACAAGCAGAAAATCCTAACTGAACGTAGGCTAATAGAAGGAAAGAAAGAAACATTGCATGGAAGGACATGAAATATGTCGAGAAAATAAAATAATCCTAACATTTTACAAAATTTACAAGATGACCCACAGTCATTCTAAGAGATATACAATTAACATAATAACTCTCATAAAATGTTTTCAGCTAATTAACAAAAGAAGAACCTAGAATTCAAAGTCAGCACTTGGGTTGGTATCTATGTTGTCACCCCAGACGTACTCCACTGCATTGTCTAGCCTCTAGTGAAGTATTTATTTCCTCCTCCAATTCTTTCGAAAGCAATGCCTCCTCTGATTATTCTCCACTCTGTTTTTTTTATTTTTTCTCATCTTCTTTCTTTTCACTGTCCTCTTCTCAGAATGAGGTCCCATCTTTAATTCCCACCCCATGCTAGTAATTGTTTCCTTCATTCAAGGCATTTTTACCTCCTACTATGCTGCTAAGTGAAGGAATATACACTCTCTCTAAGATTCTCAAAAGTGATATGTTAAAATATATACCCAATTAATAACTTCATGCTACCACTATTAACCACATGATAACATACTGAATTTTTCCAATAAACTATTTAAGCGAATTACTTTTAGGAAAATAAAACAAAAAAATAAAATATTATCCATGTCGAGATAAAGAACGAATAAAGCATTCTAATTTATTAACTAAACAAAGCACTTCTAAGTGGTGTGTGCAACCCAGATCGTCTATACCCACTAGTGCTGAGGGCTAGTCTCCTCTACCTCAACCACAACCCCACCTTCATTCCTACATCCACTCAGATACACTCAGAGCCAAAATGCTATATTGGTACTTGATTTAATATTAAATCAATAATTTCAAAATATTTCATTTAAAAGCCATAATCATAAATCAATACATTTATCAAAATTAAATCACAATTCCTCATATATGCATGTAATAATAAAATTAAGCATCTATTAAGCATCATGATATTACATCCTCTCAATACTCATCATCATAACTCATTTAAGTTGTAATTACCATTAATTCAAAACATCAAAACAAAGGTATAACTAGAAAGCATATCAAGAAGGAGAAGTGGCATAGTCTAAACATATTGATGAGGTCAACAAAAGTCTAAAAAGTTGCATGGTAAGTCTAAAATAAAAGAGTCTCAAAGGTTGAGTCTTGACATCCCTCCCAACTAGGAAAATACTTCGACCCGATGTCACACCAAAATACACCAAAAAGAAACACACCACACATAAATATATATATCATGGTGAATCAAGAAAAGAAGCCTATGAGAAGAAATGAGGAAATGATCGATGCAAATCATCTGCATCCTCCCAAGTGGCACTCTCAATTGACAATTGGTCCCACTAGACCTTGTACTACAAAACATCTCTATTGTGCACTTAGATAGTACGCTGATTAACGAGTCGATTAGGCTACACCTGCACTACCGTTGGTTCCTAAACTTGCAAATCATGCCAATCCAAAATATGTGAAACATCTGGATGATAAGGTTTCAGTAATGAAACATGAAAAATAATATGAATTCGGGCCAAAGAGGGTGGTACAGCAAGTTGGTATGCAACTGGGTTGATGACTTCCAAAACATCAAAGGGCCCCACATAGTGCGGTGCAAGTTTTGAAGCCTTGCTGAAGGATATGGAGCTCTTATGGGTCTGAACACGCAAGAACACCTTGTCCCCTGCTTGGAAATTTCTAAATGTGTGGTTCTTGTTTGCATAGCTCTTTTGTCGATCCGCTACTTCTTTCAGCCTATCTCATATTAAAGCCATTGGTTCTTCCATTTGTCGCAACATATAAGGACTAATTACAATCTTGTCCTCAACCTTGCCCCAACTAATAGGAATGCGACACTTATGGATGTAAAGTTCCTCAAAAGGTGCCATGCCTAGACAAGCATGGTAATAATTGTTGTATGCAAAATCTACCAAGGGAAGATACTCTTCCCACTTGTATTGTTGATCCATGTAGTACATTCAGAGTAAATCCTCTACCACTTGATTAACTCTTTCTATTTGTCCATTCGTCTGAGGATGGTAGGCTGTGCTAAATTTGAGACGTATACCCAAGGAAGCATTCAAGTTTGTCCAGAACCTTGATGTCATCCAAATATCTCTATCAGATATAATAGTATCCGACACACCATGAAGGCAGAAAATATCTTTCACAAACTTCTTGGCCAAAGCTAAGGATCTATCTTTCACAATTCTTGGAATAAAATGGCTCACTCTAGTTAGTTTGTCAACTACAACCAAAATGACATCATGCCTCTACCTAGTCATGGGTAATCCCTGTATGAAATCCATACTAATGAATTGCCATTTATATTCTGGAATATCATGTGGATACAATAATAATCCTGCTGGGTGGACATGCTCAGCCTTGATTCACTGGCATTCCAAACATTGGTCTATGTAAGCTGTCACATCACGCTTAAGCCTTAGAAAAAAATACAATGGTCTCAAATTAGAAATCATCTTGTTTACCCCTGGATGACCTAAAAATGGAGTGCAGTGCATCTCCTCAAGTACCACTTTCCTCAACCCTACTCGGTTGGGAATATACATCCTGTTCTGGTATCTCAAGATACCATCATCCTCAAAACTATATCCATCAAAATAGTAGTCAGATGGATCAATGTGCAAAGCTGATTCAACCTGCCCATAATGGTCATCTTCTAGAAGATTAAGTGACACCTTCTCTCTCAGGCATGTCCTAGAGGTAGAGATAGAAGAAATGTGCCTTCTCTTGCTAAGAGCATCTGCCACTCTCTTCTCTTTCCCTTTAATGTATTCAATGCCAAAATCATACGCGCTTATAAAATCTAACCAATGTCTCTCTCTAGCATTGAGATTGGGCTACGTAAAAATATTTCTAAGTCCCATATGGTCTATTTTCAGCTCAAAAGGCTTACCCAATAGGTAATGCCTCCACATTTGTAAAGCATGTACAATAGCAACCAATTCTAGATCATGCGGAGCATAATTAACCTCATGTTGTTTTAGTTTCCATGACTCATAAGCCACCACTCTTTCATCTTGCATCAACACACCACCCAAACCCTCACCTAAAGCATCTATGATTATAGTGAACTCACCATTGGTGTCAGGTACAACCAAAATGGGAGCAAACGTGAGCTTCTATTTCAATAATTGAAAGGCTTTCTCACATACCTCCATCCACTCATATATTTTCCCTTCCTCCGAAGGGATGTAATGGGAGAAACAATCTTAGAGAATCCCTCCACAAATTTCTTTTAATAACCAACCAATCCCATGAAGCTTCAAACCTCACTCACATTGCTAGGAGCTTTCCATTCAAGAATAGCCTTAATCTTGGCAGGATCTACTGCAATTCCATTTGTAGAGATGATATACCCTAAATAGTGAATTTCTTTATGATAAAATTAACACTTTGATAGCTTACCATAAAGTTTCTTGTCTCTCGGATGCTCTAAGACTATACGCAAGTGATCTTCATGTTCCTCTATATTCTTAGAGTAAATCAAGATGTCATCAATAAAGATCTCCACAAACGTATCCAAACAGTCTCTGAAAACACTGTTCATAAGGTTCATAAATGATGTAGGAGCATTTGTTAAGCCAAAAGGTAGGACAAAAAACTCATAGTTCCCATACCGTGTCCTGAAAGAAGTTTTAGATATGTCCTCATCCTTAATCCAGAGTTGATGATATCCATATATCAAGTCAATCTTAGAAAACACAGTTGCACCTTTCATTTGATCGAATAGCTCATCTATTCATGGAAAGGGATACCTATTTTTGATGGTCACTTTGTTGAGCATTCTGTAGTCAATACAGAGTCGCAAGGTACCATCCTTCTTCTTAACAAAGATGACTGGGGCTCCCCATGGTGATACGCTAGGGCATATGAACCCCTTGTCCAAAATTTCTTGGAGTTAAACCTTATGTTCATACATCTTGTTAGTAGCCATTATGTATGGAGCCTTGGATTGTGGCTCAATTCTAGGCATCAATTCAATGGAGAAATCAAATTCTCTCTTAGGAGGTAGATCAGACAATTCTTTTGGAAGTACATCCCAAAATTATTGTAATAAGGAAGAATCATTCATACTAGGAGCTATGTCATTATCCTTGACATGTGCTACATACAACATACACCTGTTCCTTTTTGTCCTCTTTAATTGCATAGTAGAAATCTGCCTCAATTCCATAGGTCGCTTCACACCTCTTTTTACTGCAGATTGTCCCTCATCATCAAAGCATACAACAGACTTACCTCTACAATCTACAATTTCCTTATGCTCAGTTAGCTAGTTGATGCCTAATATAGCATCATATGATCCCAAAGGGATGACATAGAGATTTACTTGCATGATAAAGCTAGGAAGTTCTACCTTGCTGCAAGATAAATACTTCTCTACCTGACGCTCTACCCTATTTCCATATTCTACAATCCATGGTTCTTCCATAAATCCTACTCTAACTGAAAGCATATATACAAATCTAGGATCTACAAAGAATTTAGTAGCTCCTATATCTATCAAAATTAAAACATTCTGACCAAAAATCTTACCAGTCATTTGGATAGGAGTAGCCTAAAAATCAGCCTCCTTGTGATCAATAGCTGTGTGAATATAATGTTGTACCTGAAGGCCTCTAAAATCTGAACACTATGAACATCTAGCATCCAAGTGATCACCTCCACAGACAAAACACCCATCTCAGGGTCCCTATTTTCCTTCTGGTTTGTCCGTCCTGTTTCCATTCCTTTTAGAATCCCTATTATTTCCCTTGTTCAGATTTTGATTCAGTGAGTTCCAGTAGGAACTCCTTCCTAAATTCCCTTGTCCTTTTCCCCTCATGTTTTGAATCTATTGGAACCCACCATTATGTTGTTTATTATCCTTGTATTTCCTTTTGAAACCCTAATTTGCATTGGATTTCTAGTTACTGTTCACCTTGGACAAACTCTGTAACCTCTGTTCCTATCTAAGAGCCTTTCCGAGTACACAATCCATGGTTTTTGGATCATGCATTTCGATTTTGGAACCCACCTCAAGGCATAACCTTGTTATGAAATTGTGAGTCCTAAATCATTCATCATGTTGGTACTATTGAACATACTTCACAAAATGATAAAATCTCTCATGATATTGAGTAATTGTCAGGTCTCCCTGAATTAAATTCTGAAACTCTGCCACCTTCTGATAAAAGAATAGCTGAGGTAACCATCTAGTGTGAAACAGCTGCAAGAATTATTCCCATGATATCTCTCCTGGCTGAAGTTTCTTTTCCACCATTACATTTTCCCACCAAGTGGTAGCTTCACCTGTCAGCTAAAAAGTAGCCCACATTGCTCTAGATTGCAATGGAAGAAATTCTAGACATGAAAATATTTTTCCAAGGAAATTATCCATGCCTCAGCATCATCCCCAAGGGTCTTCCCGTTAAAAGTAGGTGTAACCTTTTTCATGTCTTTGTTGAGCTCCTCAGCTATTTTGCCCCTATTTTTGGCTACCTTTATAGCCCTGAGATCAATTTCTCTTTTCCCTTTCTCCCCTATCCTCATATCCTCCAATTTCCTTTTCTCTTCATTCAGATGGTTCTCATCCCACCTACCCCTCATATCATTCTCAAGGTAATCCATATGTGCAACCTGTTGTTGCATGATGTCCCCTTGTTGGGTCAGAAGAGCTAAAATTTGATCTAACCTCTAATTGGGCTAGTCAATCTGACCATTTATAGATTTGGCCTTGTTACTATTTCTGGTGTTCATGGTGATAGATTAGGTCTTGAACCAACACAGAAATATGCAACTTTAGCAAGCAGTAGGAAAAATCCCTAGAGTTAAACACTTTCTCTAATACCACATGTAAAGACAACATTTTCTCAAAAAATGCCATGTCACACACAAAACATAAATTGCAGAAATGTCGAAAGGAAAATCAAGGTCATAACAGTTAATCCAATCTATTCAGTTTAATTAATCATGAAAAGAAATTTCACAAGTTTTCAACCTACATGCCAAAAAAATCTAGTACAATGAGGATAAGATATTTACATAACAACATCTAAATTGATGCATGTCACAAGTCATCATATATCCAAAAGTACATTACATAAATTACAATAAGAAAGTCAACCTTCACATTGAAACTTCATTCAAGTACAAAGTAAAAAAGAATAATTTCTTTCTTTAAGTGTTATGCACAGTGATTTGGATGTCGATCTGTATGCTAGACATCAAGATACCATCTTAGAATCTCATATTCAACAATAGATAACAAGATTGTGAAAATTTATATAGTATACCAAAATGAAATATACCTTGGACCCCTATCCATCTATATGTTTGTGTCTCCTTATCCATCTGACATGTATCAATCTACTATCTCGAGACAAGAGTGTGTCTCAGGCACTTTTACCGCCCAAGCATGGAGTGGTTAACTCTCCCGGGGTTCTTCCTGACATGAAGAATGTGCCGACCCTACCTTAGAAGCCTACCAACCAACACTGAGGAGTCGGATGGATCTGGTGCAGCTGTGAACATATCTACTAACACCTATGTCTATAGTAGAGAAAACATGGATGTGGCAGAGGGATGGATCAAAATAACCAGCATATCATGAATTTCATATGCACAAGCTTTGGCCAAAGAAATTTATCATCAGATTTCTACTGGTAGACAGAAGTATATACAAAAATAAAACATTTCTGTCCTCCCCTGAGTTTCTACATTCAACACCCTCCCATAATGAAAACATAACATGCACACAACTAACATGGAAGGAATTTCTCTAAAACATTACTCCGCTAAACATTAATAATCAACATTTTTCTGAGTTATTCCTAACATCACTATTCTCATAATGAATTCTTCAAACTTTTCAATGTCTTATCGAATGCAATAAAAATAAACAACTCTATTCAACTCAGTAGTGGAATGAAAGAATGTCAACCATATTCAGTTCAAAACATATTACATTTTGATATGTCTTCTAAGTATATAAAATTGTGACAACACACCAACTGTTTCAAACACTACAGTAATCCAACATAATTTTTTGAAAGTATTTACACCATATCTAAAAACTGGATGGACCACACCAAAAATAACATTCAAGATTCTTATATCTCGAAAATAAAATTCAGTGAGAAGACGACCAAGGTGGAATATCATGATCCAAATCATAAACTGATTAGCCTGCAAGGTATATTTGGGTTGAAATAATACAGAGAGACTCACAATAACGTTTAGAGAAGTAAATTCAGTTTCTTACCCTGCTCACGTATGAAATAGACCAACAAATGTCCAGATGGTAGGTGAGATACGTGAAGCCTGCGCGGAAAGGTAAAAGTAACTAAGCATGACAAGGAAGGTCCCTAAGCTGCAGTGCACAGAGGGGGAACACAAAGGTTACTAACAACTACCTATCAAAGAAAAAATTTATACTAAAACAATGAGAAGATTCTGCCGATACTACCGGTTGGATTATGCTACCATGAAAAATAGTAAAGAGTTCCTTCTACTAAGTTATTAACAAAAACCCCATACATGCAAGAACTAGGAGTAATTACTAGATAATAACTTATCCCGACGTGTCCTTAGTTTTGAAAAGAGTAACTTAACGCTGGTTATTTATACCCACGCTGGAAAGCATAACTTAATAGAATGTTTAATTTGCAGAGGCGTACCCCATTGAACCAAGATGGGAGTCTAAAAAAAATGGCAACCACCACGTGACTTTACTAAGACTAATAGGTTGCAAGGAACGTCAAAGAGATACTAAGACACAGCTTGTGTGTAGGCTAAGGAACTCACGCCTACAGCCACGGATTTATTAACATGAGTGGACAATCCCAATTGAATGTAGGCTGAAAAAAGGAAAGAAAAGAAACATTACATGGTAGGAGATGAAATAAGTCGAGCAAATGAAATAATCTTAACATTTTATAGAATTTACAAGAAGACCCCCAGTTGTTCTAAGAGATATATAATTAACATAATAACTCTCATAAAATGTTTTCAGTTGATTAACAAAAGAAGAACCTAAAATTCAAAGTCAGTAGTTCGGTTGGTATCTATGTTGTCACCCCACACGTACTCCACTATATTCTCCAGCCTCCAATGAAGTATTTCTTTCCTCCTCCAATTCTTTCAAAAGAAATGCCTCCTCCAGTTATTCTCCACTCTATTTTTTTAATTTTTTCTCCTCTTCTTTCTTTTCACCATCCTCTTCCCAGAATGAGGTTCTATCTTTAATGCCCACCCCCATGCTGGTAACCATTTCATTTATTCAAGGCATTTTTACCTCCTACTATGATGCTAAGTGAAGGAATATACGCTCTCGCTAAGATTCCCAAAAGTGTTGTGTTAAAAATGTATGCAAATTAAATGCCTACTATGATAAATGAAATACTACTATATAGCTAATAAATCTATCTAAATGCAACACAATGAAGATTACAAATGATCAAATGAAATTAAAACAAGTTTACCTTCACTTACCCATTGTAGCTTGTCTCCATAGTCCTAGCCTTGATTTCTTGGATGTGTTGAGCTCTTAGATTTCCAATTGAAACTCCTTGCCCAAGATGTCACCAAAGTGTGGAGATTGAGTGGATGTATGAAAAATGGCCTAAAGCTTGATTATGCAACTAATGGATGATGGAATGGTATGAAAATGCTTGGATGCTTGATTGCATGCTTGGATGCTTGATTGCTAGAATGTCCATAGGAATAGGACATGTGTGGGTGAGGATAATGATTTATTAATAATTAATAATAATTATTTATTTTAGCCAAGGTGAAGTGTCAAGTGACTAGGTTTATGAGGTGGACTAGGAGGCTTAGTCATATTTAGTGACTCTGTAATTAATCACTTTAATGAGACTTTTTTAGAAGACTTAGGATAAGAAGAATAGACTATAGTGAAAGTATTAAATAGATTAAATAATTTACTAAATAAATAGAAGAAATAAATATTAATTAAATAATAAATATTTAATTAATTCATCAAGTCAATATTAATTAAATAATAAATATTTAATTAATTAATTAATGAAGCCAATTTTTAGTGGATACATTTTTCCCCTCTTTGAAATAATGTGTTGGTCACATTGTTTCAAAGAAAAATCTAGCTTTTTTCCCCTACCCCAGACAATGTCAACGAAGACGACCTATGCATGCCCCTCGAGAGATTGATTGAAAAAATTTATGATTGTGTTTTTTTTTTTGTTGGAATGTTCAATCAATCTCAAGAAAAAGAATCAGAAGAAAGGCGAGGGAAAACAGGGTGAAACGGAAGGATATCAATGGGTAGGGTCCACACATCAAGCAAAATGGGTCCATAGGCTATATATAGGGTCAAAGGACCCATAATAGGATCATTATGCACACTTGTCATTAGGAGATTGGAGCTTGGAGAGAGATTAGAGCAGAGCTGAGAAGATGTCATTCCCCCTGTCAGATCACCGCTTTGAGAGAGTCAGACGCTTCTAGAGACGGCCAGATTCTAGAGAGCTGGTAGGTGACTCGATCTTCTTTGTCAATTTATCAATTCTTCCATGGTTGGATAGGATTTGTAGCATGTTTAGGATAGATTGAACCATAGATTAGGATAGAAAATTTTTGTTTTTGGAAGAAAAAAATAGATGCGCAGTTGCGGCGCATGTATGCACAGCAAATAGGCATGTTTGTGCAAATAGTGCGCATACATTTAGGGTTCCTATGCATGCGTAGGATTTGAAATTTTATGTTGCACATTTATTTAGGGATGTTACACATTTATGATATCTACGCAAATGATAGGGGATTATGCACATACATGATGTTATACTGCACATTCATTGAAAATGGTAGAATTTGGGCAAATGAGTAGGTCAATTAGGTCAAACATCAATCGATAGGCTAAGTTGATCTGTCAGCGTTGTATTTGTGATAAATTGGTGTTAAGATAGGCAAAATTATAGCATAGTTTCTAGTTAACATTCCTAATATTAGATAATTGATAGAATTGTCTGTTGATACATGTGATAAACATGTGTTCAATTGATAGATAGGATATATAGAGAGATCAGTTTGATCGATGTCTGATAGTTTAATTTGTTGGTTGTTGATGATAGGAGGATATTAATGACATCTTAATGTTGTGGGAGAGGTATCCCGTGACACAGAGTCTGAGATCAGTGTTGTCAGAGACTGACATAGTATTGATTGGGGCGACAAGCCTATACCATGTGATATACATGCCAGAGATTTAGGTGAATCTGGGTATGTTGACCGCATTGGTGGCAAGATGGAACTTGGAGACAAGTACATTTCATCTTCCTATAGGAAATATGACTGTGACATTAGAGGATGTTTATCGCATCCTACGACTGCCGATCACAGGAGAAGTGGTATAGTATGATCAACATGGTGGTTTGGCTAAGTGTAGAGGAGTATTTGGTGATATGGATATAGACGAGCCAGAGATCAGTTGGGAGGATATGGTGGAGTTATATGAGCCACTACCAGTTGTATTGGTTGGAGTGATCAGAGGATATGTCTTCCCAGAATGGAGATCACATGGCTTCACAATTGGATGGGGCAGGACACTACAAAGGATGATGGACGAGGGGACCCATTTTTCTTGGGGGGTGTGCTTGTTAGTGTATCTATATCATGATATTCATCATGTGGTATATCAGAGGGGAGCCTCTTTATTGGTGGGTGTTGCATTGCTCCATGTGTGGGCATGGGAGCACATTTCCATTACACGTCCTATATCTTTAAGATTCTGAGGCGTTGGGCAACGATATATATTTCTTTATGCATCAATATAGTCTCAGCGTAAGCTGGGATGATTACAATTTTGGAGATATACTCTTGATACCATTGATGTTGTGATATAGAGACCCTACCTAGGTTGTGAGCCATGGGAGGATGAGCGTCACAGATATTTCTTTGAGTCATGATGGTTGATAGGGAGGACTCCCTTCATTATAGAGAGGCAAATGGTGAGCAAGGTCTTGTGAAAGTTTGGTAGGATTCAGGGGATGCCACAAGGGGTGATGGAGTTTGCATGGACCCACTAGGAGAGACGAGACTGGGGGAACATGGTTTCATATGAGGTCATGAGGCATGAGTTCTTGGACATGCCATTTCAGGCATGGTCGATGAGACAGGGGATCGTAGACCCAGGCATGATGGCAGAGAATGAGAGGTATCTGAGGGATCATCCATTCCCTAGACTTGCTGACCCAGCAGAGAGGCCACAACAGAGAGACCCTGAGGATAGATGTCAAGGAAGGTGACGAGGTCAAGATAGGAGAAGCCGAGGTGGAGGCAGAGGTGGTGATGATGGCAGAGATGATGGAGGCAATGGTCTTGGAAGAGGGAGAGGGGATAGAGGGAGACCATAGGATTTGATGCCACCGCCAGCCAGACAGGCAAGACGCCAGCCACCGGTATAGAGACCAGGAGCTGCCCCGAGACAGGCAATGGGACAGGCATAGGTACAGATACAAGCATAGATACTGGCACAAATACCGATACCAATAGATCCCTTGGTACAGGCACAGGTGAGGATACAGGTAGGACAGGTGCAGGATGAGGCTGATGTGATACTGGGCGAGGAGGGAGTGGTACTGGGTGGAGTTGGATAGGATGATATTCAGGATGAGCCTATGCTTGATGTTGGAGAGGATGCACAGATGCCAGATGTGGTGGCACAAGATAGACATGTAGAGGTGGATGTCTGGGGTTGGGATCCCTATTTACAAAGGGATGTAGTAGAGGAGGAGGACATAGATATTGATGCATTTCTAGTCAGACTACCAATGATACAGGTACAGGTTGACCACGTCCTTGGATTAGAGAGACGGATGGAGAGACTAGAGGGAGAGATCTCAGAGGTTAGACAAGAGAAAGATACCACCATAGAGAGGTTAGGAGAGGTAGAGACACTACTCAATGATATTGAGTCTATGGAGACATTAGGGCCTCATGCAGACAGTCCTCGAATGATGATGTAAGCTGGTAGGGAGATCACCTACTGGAGAGAGGCATACAGGTAGGTTGTTCCATGGGATCAGTGGATTGGGAGTTTAAGAGAGAGCTCATATGTAGTGCAGACAATAGCACATCAGAGGCATGGGTTAACAGGTAGTGGAGGCACATCATCATTCCCATTGAGACCACCATCAAGTTTCAGAGATCCATCAGCGACAGGTACTTCTATTGCAGCATGCAGACATCGATAGACAGAGTCTAGAGGCACTCATTCTTAGCTTTTTGATATACAGTTTTTATTTATGGCTTCATTGTATCATTATTGTATTATCATTATAGACTTGATGGACAGTTATGGACACATGGTTATTTTATGAGATATCATTGGACATTTGGACATGTTTTTTTTGTTTTATGGACACTTGATGATGGACTTTCTATATGATGTATTTCTATTATGATTACTTCTATGATGCATTTCTTATGATATATATGTGGATACTGACACATGCAGGATGGGATGAATGACTTTGATTATGCATTATGTGGATACTGACACATGCAAGATGTGATGAATGACTTTGATTATGCATTATGTGGATACTGACACATGCAGGATGTGATGAATGACTTTGATCGTGTATTTTTCTTTATGACTATTTAATGTTACAATCTATCTCTATATGGATGCAAAATAATTATGATTTGATCACATAATGACTAATGGTACATGAGTGAATTGCAAATGGATGGATGAGTAATGATGAAGATGATAATGAACTTAATGAAAAACAAAAATGATATGTGATAATGATATAAAATGAAATGTATAATGATGATTAGTAATATAATGACCTATAATGCAATGAAATGAAAACTATGATAAAATGAGATGATAAAAATATGCATGTGAATATAAATGGTTATATACAAAATGAACAATCCTAACAAAAAGAAACTAAGGACCTATACATAATGAACCATGATAAATGCTATATTTTTGTTACCCATAATGTCCTCAATTTTAAACAACAGTGTGTCCGACACAAGAAGAATAGATAAAGAGAAAAGGTGATCTATGCAAGATATCCTACAGAACCCTATAAAAGGAGCATGGGTATGCAATAAAAATATATTAAATGTAATGCAAAATGATATGTGAAATGAGTATCTCCACAACTTCATGAAACATCTTAGAACTTCATAATTATTGGAATTTTATTTTCATCATTGAGCTCGTTATGTTGCAAGAAGATGCAAGCATGATGGTATAATTAAATCAGGATGACCTGAGCACTTCTTGCCTAAATTTTAATATAGAAAACTTGACAAGCATCTAGGTATAATTGAACTGAGATGACCTGAGTTTCGTTTGTATAACACACAAGGAATACCCCCCCTCCATTGGGGAACAAATATTTGGAGTCGAGGTATGTGTGGAATATCACCGTCAATAGTATTAGTATAACAACATAATTTGCATGTTGTCAATACTTATTAAACGGATAAAGGCACTTATGCACAGACACCCCAATTATTTGTTCCTTTGACTTCATTGGAAAATATCCCATAAATAACAATCAAAGAAAATATCATGTCCCATCACGGCTAATCTAATCAATGACATATGTGGAGTTTTAAACTCATGTCAAAGATATCCTAGAATAGCATAGGGAACATGATAACAATGAAATCCATATATGAATGCATAATCTTATAACCAACCAGCCTAACATGCCTGCCATGAATATAAATTTCTTTGCCAAAAGATAGTGTTAGGTGTATTGATCAGTTTGGTTGATGTGATGTCATTGTAAATGTATAGATAAATGGTCACATTTCAAAAGATAGGTTCATATATTATGAATCATGATTAGAATAGAATTGTGTAAGAACAGTTGATTGCGTTCACTTGTCTGGTGAAAAATACTCCATTATGTCCTCTAAGAGTCGTGACTATCATAGATCCACTTCCTAAAGTAGGTCGAGGACATGCCCCCTGCTAGGTGATGGACTGACTTATTATGGGTGAAGAAAGACACACTGGACTAGGATGAAGACCAAGACACTGGACCAAGCTATGATGGGGTTTTATTATGAATTTATACAATGGATAGGATAATCATGGATTGGCCATTTTATTATGATATGTACAAGGTGAATGGTAACTTGAAGAGCCACTTTACTATGGGTATATATAGATGGGATGATGCACTAGAAGAATCCTAATAGAGGAAGGAGCTACCTCATCACAAATGGCTCCTATTTCCAGGTTTTCACCACATGCTTTTATTGCAACTTTCTTGTGATTTTTTTTATTTTTTTTATTTTTACATATCCCTTGCATTGGGATTTCATGCCTTATATTTCTTGAGGTGCATGTTGTTAAGAGGCTCATCCAAGAGATCTCCCTTAGATGTAGACAAATAATAGGCCCCAAAACCATAGGCTATTGCAATCACAAAAGCACCTAACCAGTTAGGTTCAAACTTTCCCTTCTTCTCCTGATGCTGCTGATTTTTGGGATTCTCACAAAGGACTAGATCACCCACCTAAAAGTATCTGGGTTTCACTTTACTATTATACTGATGAGACATCCTTTGCTGATAGACTTTCAAATGATCAAAGGCTCTTTGATAGATTTCATCCAGCAATTCTAATTTAGTTAGATGTGCAACTTTTTATTCTTCATCTGGAATCAAATCTTTTAGGGACACACGAAGAGAAGGTAACTCAACCTCGAGGGGGAGAATAGCTTTAGACCCATAGACAAGGGAATATGATGTGGGTCCAATGGGAGTATGGATGGAAGTATGATAAGCCCATAGGGAAGGATTTAATTGGACATGCTAGTCATAGCCAACGTCATTGACAGTCTTTTGAAGGATTTTGAGAATGGTTTTATTAGACGCATCAGCTTGGCAATTACCCTGGGGGTAATAAATGATGGAATAATGGTGGGTGATGTGGAATTTAGTGCATAGTTCATCTATATCTTGATTTTGGAATTGCTTCCCATGATCAGTAATAAGATGCATAGGGATACCATATCGGCAAATGATATAATTAAGGATAAATATGGAAACCTATTTGCCTATGGCAGTGATCAATGGAACAACTTCAATCCACTTGGTAAAGTACTTAGCTACAATTATAATGAACTTATGGCTATTGGAAGATGGAGGGTGAATTGCGCCCATGAGGTCAAGTCCCCACTAACTGAATGACAATGTAGTTGTAACATGATGAAGCTGATGTGTTGTTGCATGAATAAGATTCCCATGTATTTGACATTTTTTGCATTTACTAGCAAAGTAAAAGGAATATGTCTCCAAATTAGGCCAGTATTAATCCATACGCATGAGTTTCTTAGCCAAGGAAGGACCACTCGAATGTGTTCCACAAATACCCTCATCTACATCTTGTAAGACAGTTTGAGCTTCATCATGTTCAAGACATCGTAAGAGAGTATCATCAAGACCTTGTCAATACAGGGTGTTAGATATGAGGAGATAGCGGGAGGTTTGGCGTAAAAAGGTTCATTTTTTATTTCTAGATAAGTCGGGTGGAATGATATTATCTTTCAGATAGGAATATATCTTTCTGTAGGTAGGAGAATCTTGTCCGATAATATGACATATGATACTTGTATCAGGATCAACGTACGCACGATAAGCCAAGGATTCCACTAAGAACTCAAAATGGTCTTTAGTATCTTCCGCATCATATAGAGAAGCAATTATTTCTATAGCGTCCGCAACCTTATTTTCATGTCTTGGTATTTACTCAAAGGTAATGATTGAAAAATATTGCTTAAAGTAATCCACCATATGCTTATATGGTAACAAATTTTCATCTTTGGTCTAATAGTCATTATTAACTTGATTGATAATCAACTGGGAGTCCCCATAGACATTCAATTCAGTAAATTTCCATTGCAGAGCCATATTCAAACCAATCATCAAAGCTTCATACTCAGCTACATTATTTGTACAAGGAAAGAGTAACTTGTAAGACTTTAGTATTGTATATCCTTGTGGTGTAACAAATAACACTCCAGCTCCTGAACCATGCTGAGTATATGATCCATCAAAGTACAACCTCCATGTTTGTGTGGATAATGTTAAGATATGTGCATCTGGAAATTCTATATGTATAGGTTGATCATTTTTTATTGGTTCCTTGGCTAATTGATCGGCAATTACTTGTCCTTTAATAGCCTTCCTATCCACATACTCAATATCAAATTCACTAAGCAACATAACCCACTTAGCCAATCTACCTGTTAATGTTGTCTTGCTCAAAAGATATTTCAAAGGATCGATCTTGGCAACAAGTTTGATGGAATGAGCTAACATTTAATGTCTCCAATTTTATGAAGCAAAGACTAATGCTAGACATGCTCGCTCAATCGGTGAATAATTGAGCTCACATCCCACAAGGGTGCGACTGATGTAATATATAGCCTTCTCTTTTCCTTCTTGATCTTGTTGGGCCAAAAGAGTACCAAGTGAGACTTTTATAGCTGAAATATAGAGCAAGAGTGGCTTTCCTAGAATTGGTGACATAAGAGTGGGAGGATTTGCTAAATATTGCTTGATCTTAGTGAATGCTTCTTCACACTTATCATCCCACTTTCATAAGATGTTTTTATGTAACACGTGTTGAAAAGGATGACTTCTGTCTCCTAATTGAGAAATAAACCTTTTGATTGATTGGAGGTGTCCTTGTGAAGATCTCAATTGAATGATATTCATAGGTGAATCCATCTCCATGATCACCTTAACTTTTTCTAGATCCACTTCTATGCCTTTAGCTGAGACAATATACCCTAAAAGTTTTCTCGATGTAACCCCAAATGCACACTTCTTTGGATTGAGTCTAATCTGGTAATTTTCCATTTGGGTGAATATTCTATCCAACACTCTTAAATGACCATCTCTGTTCTTGGATTTTGCTAAGATATCATCAACATAATCCTCCATTATGGTATGCATCATGTCATGAAATATTGTGGTCATAGCCCTCTCATAAGTTCCACCAGCATTTTTGAGCCCAAAAGGCATAACATTCCAGCTGTATGTGCCCCAAGGACATGTAAAATCAGTCTTTTCCTGATCTTCTGGCGCAATCTTGATATCGTTATAGCCGAAAAAACCTTCCATTAATGATAACATCTCATGCCCAGCCATCAAATCCAATATAATATCAATGTTGGGCAATGGAAAGTCATCTTTAGGACAAGCCTTATTGAGATCTCAAAAATCTATACAAATCCTGATAGACTTGTCCGGCTTGGATACTGATACAATATTGGTAATCCATTCAGCATAATCAATGGCTCGAATGAATCTGACATCCAGTAATTTCTTCAATTATGCTTTGACCATAAGTGCAATGTGGGGATGCATTTTCCTGAGTTTTTTCTTTACAAGCTTGATTCTAGGTGTAATAGACAAATGATGCATAATAAGATGAGGATCGAGTCTAGGCATATCAGCATAAGACCAGGCAAAGTTGAACTGTCTCTCTTTGAAAAACTGTGAAAAATCTTCTTTCTATGGCTTTGTTAAGGATGCTACTATCTTTAGAATATGGGGGGACTCCTCCGTTCCAATGTTGAGGGGCAACATTGGTTCAATAAGTATTGCAGATTTCTCTTGATACATATAATTGGGGAGAGTGTCAATCCTTCCATCTTTAGGTGCCTCAGAGAGGTTTTCACCTTTAGATATGTCTTTTCTTTTTACTTTTTTAGGATCTAACACTTCCACTGAGTGGTTTTCACCGTTAGATCTATTGATTATTTTCACATTTTTATGACTGAAAGGTTTGGCACCCTCTCCAAAATAATCCATATCATTGATTTCTATTAGAAATCCTAATTTATGATCCCCTGGTGGTAGATGATCTCTAATTCCAAGATAGTCGATAATTGCATCATCATTATGGAAAACATCAAGTTCTAGATTATTGGGAGAATCCCAAGCTATAAGCTCAGGATGGACAATGGGTATTGGATCATTTGAGTCAATTTCAAAGGTTGAGATGGTATTGATGGAAAATTTCTCAAATTTTATGATTGTATTAGCAAGGTCTATTTCCATACTCTCGTCTGAATCACCTATCTCAAGATAATTCTCACTTTCCTCACAATCTCCAAGAGTAGTATCATGTGAATCTAATCCTAGTGGTTTCATCCTTGAACTTCCCCGCTCATGATAATCGTTAATATAGGTACGAACAACATCAACTCCTATCTCTTTGGTATAGTCAGATAGTGAATCTCATTCATAAGCATTAGAATCATCATCATCCTCATCATCATCCCTAAGTCTGTTAATGATTTTTGTTGCTATCTTTTTCTTTTCTGGATCTACATACATGCCATGTTTTCGGAACTGTAATGCAGGAGCTTTAGAATTCTTTTAGAAAGGTGTAATATTTTCTTTACCTTTATATTCCTTTGGTCCTTCTCCTTTGTATCCTAATCTTGTGGTGTCCCTTTGGTAATTTGTATTTTTCAGAATTGGTTTTATGACACCCTCTCTTTGCAACCCAATAGGTCCACTACCTTGATATCCCATCTTTTGAAACAAAGTATATCCCTTACCATATACATCGGGTGATATATACTCATGGCTTTCATATTATTGATCTTTATTATGTTTAACCAAATTATTAGCATTACACTCAGCTACCTCATTTGATATAGTGCCCCCACTTATAAATGTGCCATAAACAAGTTTGGAAGGAGCTTCTGATTGTTGTTTGGTAATCAAAGATTTTCCATATGACCTAGGAGATAAGGGTAACTCTGTGATACATAAAGTTTGACCCAAAGTGTATTCTCCCATACTTTTCTCTTTTATGTCTATTTTGATCCCATGGGATTTAGAGGTTGATTCTTCATTACTGTTATCAATGGGTGTTTTTATAGGAGATCCAACATGATTATAGGGTACCAAGGATTCATGTGTTGTCTTCACAGTATTGTAATATTGAAAAGGATTCAGATCTCCTTTGATAGTTATTTCTTGACCATTATGTGGAAACTTCAAACACTGATGATAAGTCGATGGCATAACTTGCATAGAATGAATCCAAGGTCTCCCCAAAAGAATATTATATGCTAAATCCATATCAAGGACTTGACAAAGTACATCTTTGACTATAGGACCAACTCTGATAGGAAGAACAACAGATCCCTTGGATGACCTTTCTACTTCGTCATAAGATTTAATTGTCATTTTCTTCTTTGGATCTACAACATTTTCACAAAATCCCAATGCAAGGACTAGTTTTAAAGTGCATATTTGCAAGCCAACTCCTCCCTCTATTAGTACTCTTTTAATTTTATGTTTTTGTGCAAGGCCTTCTATATGGAGTGGAGCATTATGCGGTTGATTAATGGCTAGATCGTCATACTCAGTGAAGGACAGGTAATGTGGAGTTGTCAAATGTCCCACCATAGCTTGGAATTGGTCTTGATCTATATTTGTAGGAACATTAGTTTCTAGGAGAGCTTTCTCAAGAATATCCTTATGAGAAGGTGACAGACGCAAAAGGTCTAGTATAGATATTTGGGCTGGTGTTTCTTCAATTGATCTAAAAGATTGTATTGATTGGAAACATTTGGCATGGACTTTGGAACATAGCCAGACTTTTTCTAGGAGGTGCTAGGTTTGGATGAGACACCTTGAAGAGTAACCTTGGATTGGACTCGAGTAGTGACATTAGCTACTTGACTCTTTTCTTTGATAGAAATCACATTGACATATTATTGGGAAGGATGAAATTCATAAATATGATATATATACATATAGGCCATGGTATTGTAGTTGGCTAGATTATCACCCTTAGCATTGGAAGAACTTCCTTTCTCATGTTCAGGAAGTGGATATTTAAAAGTCGTAGGTGACTCGTTTGAGGTATGTCCATCAACACTAATTTCTCCACTTTCAATCAAATCTTGTGTCTCATGTTTGAGTCTTTGACAATAATTGGTTTTGTGACCTTTCCCTCTATGAAATTCACAATAATTGTTATCATTCCACCAAGAAGGCTTCACCCTAGGTTCAAAATCTCTAGTTTCAAGAAGTGCAATGAGTTTCTTTGTGATCAACTTCCTTAATGTAGATTCAAGAGATTCACCCAAAGGAGTAAAAGTTCTTCTATGTGGCATAAAGGGTAATCTTGATGAATTGTTGTTGGTATTATGATTTTCACTTTGATTTCTATGAGTAGGTTGAGTATCATTGGCTTTTCTTGTGAGATTCAAAATAGGTTGTGTTGGTTTAACATGTCGATTATCCACAATCCCATCATTGACAATGTTCTTATTTTTGTTCCAAAATTTGGACTTGTCATTATTGTTGTTGTCTAAATTTGAATTTGAAAGTCCAACATTGTCCTTGGAGTAAAGCTTAATCTCACCTTTTCTAACCATAGCTTCCTCAATTTTGACTCCATTTTCAATGAGCTTGTTAAATTTTGGAGGACATTGCAATTGTAACCTATAGATCATTTCTTGTGTAAGGTTATGCACAAAGATATCAATCTTTTCTTGTTCAGGTATTGTTCATGGATACTCATAAAACAATTGAAGCCATCTTTGCAACAAAGTAAGGAAGGGTTCTCCATTCTTTTGTTTTGCATTGCAAAGATCAAGCATAGTGACTTCATGTTTGATATTATAGGAATAATGAGTCACAAACTTGTCAATAAGCTCATTGAAAGATTTGATACCTGGGGGTAGTTTGGAGAACCATTCCATGGCTTGTCCTCCTAAACTTCATGGAAATAGTCACATGAGATATGTGCTATTGTGGGCGACTTCAATACAAGTAGCACAAAACTCATGAATGTGGTATTGTGGATCCCAATTCCCTTTATATTTATCAAATTTTGGCACCTCAAAGTGAGGAGGGAATGGAATCATGGCCAATTTCTTATCAAAAGAATAGGGACAAATATCATCCAAGGAATATTTCTTGGTTGATGATCCTGTTTTTATGTCATGAATTTTTTGTTGAAGCATTTGGATTTGTTTTAGAACAGGATCCAAAGGTGGTGGAGGTCCTTGGGTATTTTGGAAAGCACTATTTTTCTTCTCTCTTTTCTCCATGAGCATGTGTCTCTTGAGAACCACCAGGGTTTTCTTGATCATTTGCGATAGGTGGTTCTATAAGAGTAGAGACATCAAAATCATTGGGTAGTTTTTCTCCTTGTTGAGCAAGCATAAGGAAATACATCTCTTTATCCATGTCCAAAAGTATTTCCATGAAATTGTAGAATCTAGCATCTTGCATTGCATCTCTTAACTCTTGATCTGTGGGTTCGTGATCTGATGTAAAAATTGAAGTTTTCTTGGACCAAGGGTTTTCCTCATTGGTATTGCCTCCTTCCATCTTCTCTACGGATTCTGGATTAACGGTTTGTTTGAATTTATGAGATCGAGTTTGAACCATAAAAGGTGAAAAATAAAATAGATGAAGATATGATGATAGAAAATATGTGAGAAAGAGATTCAAAAGTGTTGAAGTAGATAGGGTAGCTTGATAATATAAGTCAATAGGAGGTATGGATCTCACTATGATATGACAAAGGAAAAAAAAGAGATAGTGACCTAGGTAACTTTTGATTAAGGACGATAAATCCTGATATGATAAAAACTCACAAAAGACAAGATCTGATAATCAGGGTAATGTTTCAAAACTTAAATGTAGATTTTGGAGATTGGGGAATGATTTGGTGAATATTCGACAAAAGAAAGATGATGAAAATGGTCAAACGGAAGATCAAAGGTCTGATAAAATTGAATATGTTTCCAGAATCGTACTGAGGAAAAAAATGGGTATCTGAAAATGTGCTTTTGAAATCTTGAGGGCCCGTACAAAGGCTCATTTTTATGTATGCAGAGGAACAAATGCGCAACAGAAAGTGATATATGTGTAGGTTCTGATTTTTTTGGTTTTTTGATGGTTATGGAAAAATGAAAATGCATAAACACACACACGCAAGAAATAAATGATCAAATATGATTTAATCTAGTATGTATGCACAAACACTCTTACAATTCCTAAGGTTGGCAAGGACAGTATCTGATGAATCCCCACTTGGGTAATAAAATCTAGCCACGCAAATTTGAAG
Source organism: Thuja plicata (assembly GCA_018584345.1). Taxonomy (NCBI): domain Eukaryota; kingdom Viridiplantae; phylum Streptophyta; class Pinopsida; order Cupressales; family Cupressaceae; genus Thuja; species Thuja plicata. Next base: position 679,579 of record MU223728.1, on the reverse strand, counting down.
TGGACAGCCTAGGAACTTGGAGGCACGGGTTCCTCCTTACAGTGTGCTCACTTCTCTGGCACACCAAGTTCCAAATTCAATGGTTCCATTACTTCCCAAAGAACTGCTATCTCTACTATGAATCGTGAGCAATGTGGGGTGTTCACAGGTTGGGCTACCCATTGAACTAGTAAATAGAAGGTTTTTGGCCACTAAACAAAAGATTTTAGTAAGGACATCTGTTCAGGTGGTTGTGATCAAGTCATTTTCCCAATTAAGGGGGCTCTCCCAATCCTTTCAAAGTAAGATTTTCACCTTAACAATGTAGGGACTATAACGCACCACGTGGGTACTAGAGGAGATTTTGGTTTCCACAACGAATTCACACCTATCCACTATGACATTAATCACAATGGCATTTTTTGTATACCGGTTTGGAGGGGCTTGGCTTTAGCCTGTTACCGGTTGGGTCATTCCTTGGCGTGAGTACCTCTTTACCATGAAAGACCACCCTCTAAATATTATAATAGTTTCTCTTACACCCAAGGTCCATGAATGGTGAGGGGAGAGGATACATTGTTCTAATCTGGGATTACAATTGAGCTATAAAAGAAAGACACAACAGACAGTTTTCTAAACTAAAGAAGACACACAAATTTGAAAAACATGTCATATTTTAAGCCCAAACGAAGGTTCTGGTTTAGTTTGAAAACCCCTAAGAACCTAAAAGTAAATTTTCATTAATTTAAGATTGGGGTCTTCAAATTTATGACCTCCAAAATAGCCTAAAAGCTACAAGAATAAACAAAAAATTGTTAAGATGATTAGCTAAATATATTGATGAGAAAACAGACTTCTATTGGTGAAAATGATGTATGCACAGAAACAACAGATGGGTGCGCAGGAACAGAGGACCAATGCACAAAATATGTAAATGCATCGCAACATTGAATGAAAGCATAGCGTGATGGAATGAATGCGTGTTTATAGAAAAAATGCAACATGAATGGATGTATGTGCAGGTATTGGGGATGAAAGCGCAGAAAAAGCATATAGAATCCTTCACATAGAAAAACTAAAAACAAAATGTCAATTGTGTGGGGATGGCCCCACGGTGGGCACCAAAAATGTATGCAAATTAAATCTCTACTATGATAAATGAAATACTACTACTATAAAGCTAATAAATATATCTAAATGCAACACAATGAAGATTACAAATGATCAAATGAAATTAAAACAAGTTTACCTTCACTTACCCATTGTAGCTTGTCTCCATTGTTCTCCTAGTGTTGATTTCTTGGATGTGTTGAGCTCTCAGATTTTCAATTGAAGCTCCTTGCCCAAGATGTCGCCAAAGTGTGGAGATTGAGTGGATGTATGCAAAATGGCCTAAATCTTGATTATGAAACTAATGGATGATGGTATGGTATGAAAATTCTTGGATACTTGATTGAATGCTTGGATGCTTGATTGCTAGAATTCTTGAATGCTTGATATCTTGAATGCTTAATTTCCTATTTGCTCACATAGGGAGAACGAGACTCCTTTTATAGGTTTTTGGAGGACCTAAGCCTAGGTGGCACAATCCTAGGTCGGAGATCGAAAGGTGGAAGATCCTAGGGTTTCTATTGACTTGGTTGAAGGGGTTGAGAGAAAGGGAGATATAGTTGGAATGTGAGAGGAAGAATAGGGAGGATGTTCCTCCTACATTGACATAGAGGAGAAGAAGGTGGAAGGGAAAAACACATGTCAAGTGTCACACAAAGACCATTGAGAGGAAGGAGGAAGGAATTTTTCCTCATGAGGACTCTTGGTACAAGTGTCCCATGAGTCACCTTGGACTCTTTGAGGTGGCTTGAGAATCTCCTTAGGAATAGGGATTGCTTCTTGACTTAGTGTAGGGGAAGACATGTGGTCATGAGACCAAGTCTTACGAGGCCAAATAGCTCTTAGGAATAGGACATGTGTGGGTGAGGATAATGATTTATTAATAATTAATAATAATTAATTATTTTATCCAAGGTGATGTGTCAAGTGACTAGGTTTATGAGGTGGACTAGGAGGCTTAGTCATATTTAGTGACTATGTAACTAATCAAATTAATGAGACTTTTTTAGAAGACTTAGGATAAGAAGAATAGACTATAGTGAATGTATTAAATAAATTAAATAATTTACTTAATAACTAGAAGAAATAAATATTAATTAAATAATAAATATTTAATTAATTCATCAAGTCAATATTAATTAAATAATAAATATTTAATTAATTAATTAATGAAGCCAATTTTTAGTGTATACAAAAACATACCCAATTAATAACTTCATGCTACCACTATTAACCACCTAACATAATGACATTTTCCAATAAACTATTTGGGTAAATGCACAATAATCTGTCACCCCCGGGGACATTTCGGGGGTGAGATTATTGGCATACTCGGCCGAGTTGTACTCGGCCGAGTATAAGTAGCCGCCACGCGGCGCCACGCGGCGCTAAGTGGCGCCTGCGTGGCGGCCCACTCTCGGCCGAGAGGGACTCGGCCGAGTATAACTCGGCCGAG
>MU223728.1:658925-675974 GCA_018584345.1 Thuja plicata | reverse complement strand
TCACATGGCTTCTACTGGTTCAGACCCTAGCATGAGAGGTAGTCAGGCCTCACGAGCATCGTCAGGCCGTCATGATACCCCACAGAGTCATGATAGTCACAGACATGAGACTATCACAAGGATGCACACTGCTCTAGCTGCGCTAGAGAGGACGTTGCAGAATAGTGCTACCCTCCCTAATAGGGAGAAATTGATTTCCATTCGTACAGAGCTTATGAGTATGATTCAGAAGGCTGAATCATACAATCCATATGATGATTCATCTATTGATTCTTTTTACCTTAGCCTATCCAACACTGTTACAGGTACTGTTAGTTGGAGGACAGTTGATGGGGATGTTACTGTTACTCAGGTTAAGAACATGTTTGGGACCCATTACATAAATAAGAAAGTGGTTAGAGCATATAGGGTGACATTTTGTACAGATCAGTTAGTAGCTCCTTTTATATATCCCAGATGGTTGGCGGCACATCATCCATGTCGAGACAAAGAAGGAATAAAGCATTCTAATTTATTAACTAAACATAGCACTTCTAAGTGGTGTGTGCAACCCAGATCATCCGTACCCACTAGTGTTGAGGGCTAGCCTCCTCTACCTCAACCACACCCCCGCCTTCATTCCTGTATCCACTCAGAAACACTCGGAGCCAAAATGTTATATCAGTACTTGATTTAACATTAAATCAATAATTTCAAAATATTTCATTTAAAAGCCATAATCATAAATCAGCACATTTATCAAAATCACATCATAATTCCTGATATATGCATGTAATAATAAAATTAAGCATCATAATATTGCATCATTTCAATACTCATCATCATAACGCATTTAAAAGTCACAATTACCATTAATTCAAAGCATCGACACAAAGGTCTAACTAGAAAGCATATCAAGAAGGAGTAGAGACATAGTCTAAACATATCGACTAGGTCAATAAAATTCTAAAAAGTCACATGGTAAGTCTAATATAAAAGAGTCTCAATGGTCAAGTCGTGACATAAAGCCAAATTCTTAAGATACATCACCATGCGCTGAAGTTTTCCATTAAAATAATTGGAGGATGGTTTCTAGTAGCATCTCATGTGATGATATGCACATAAAGTATTTTATGAAGAGATACCGTTTGGAGACACTGTATATATGTTTGCAAAGTGTAGTTGTACACGGTTTTCAAAGGAATGTGATCTTAACAAAGGTACTGTGAAATGTTTTGAGGTTTGGGGACAGGGTATATAAACGAGGAAATTCGCTCAGAAAGTTAGAAGTAAGAGATTGAATTGCATAATAAGGAGGGGAACTAGTTTTTTACCAGAATTTATAAATTGGGTGTGCATTGGATATGAATGATGAATATAGAATTCGTGCAATTCAAGAAGATGCCATTGTAAAATACATTCAGAATTTGTATAAAAATGTGGTGAATGTGTAATACAGATTTGTGGTTCCCTATATGGAGATATAATATAGAATATGGCTCAAATTGAAGACAAAAGAAGTTTGAAATGAGTTGTAGTTGTTGGAAGTACAATAATGGGGAAAGCAAGATGCCGAGAGGGGGGGGTGAATCAGATCTTAAAACTTAACCACTTAAAACAAATTGATCCACATTCATACATATATGAATTTAACCTAACATCAGATAGCATCAACAACATGAAATGTATAGCTCATAACACAAAATTTTGGTAACCTAGAAACCCAAATAGGCAAAACTGGGGTGGGGATGACACCCACAAAATCTTCAGTACTGTAGCAATAAAGTATCCCTGTTAGGGCTACAAGAGTTTGATTGAAACATGCAATCTACCTAGTTAAAGGTATGTTTGGTTAAGAACTAAAGATCATTACAATCTACCTTGTTAAAGGATTTCAACTTACAGTAAAGTAAGCACTCGGTTAAGAGATTTAAAATGGTCTGCTAGAACCACTTTGTTAAGAGATTTCACCTGATACACCTGTTAGAATGTTTCAAGTAGTGATCCTTTGTTATACACTCAGATGCAGATGATGGATCTGCTCTTTCCAATACCTTCTGTGATCTCACAATCTGATATGTCTTTACTCTTCTTTTCACTGCTCTATCATTCTGCTTGATCTAGGCTTCTTCTCAAAATGACTTATTGTTCATCTCTCAAGAACAACAACCCTTCTCTTCCAAAATGTATATCTCTCACACACTTGTTTTCTAGGGTTAGAAGCAATCATATATGTCTTTACAGATCTGGCAACGAGATCTAGATCAATGATCAAGATCTATAATTTATGCTTCCAATGCATTCTGATTTCCCGATTGGCTCCATGCCATGCATAGTATAAAACAATTAAATGTGTAATTAACTCAGTAGACAAATATTAAATGCATACAAATTTCAGCCCAAATCTCATACAAGTCAGCGTAGACATTTTACATCAAAGTTTGAATCAATCCTAACATGTATGCAAAAACTGTTTTTCTTGGCACTTAACATCTCTGTCGCTCAACACTTAATATTCTACTTGGCTCGAAATTATGTAACTCAGCAACCTAAAGCTTACTCGGCAATGTTGCTCGACCTTTAATGTTTAGCTCAAACACAGTGAAACCAACTAAAACTGCCTAAGTAAATGACTAAGTATTGGTCACTAATCATCAACAAAACTTAGGGATTAACAATCTCCCCCTTTGATATTAGTGGTAAAAACACACTTATCATTTCAATTCATTCCATCCAAAATGTTGCCTAAGTACACAATGTACTCCCCCTAGGAATGCACATCATACTACATACAAACAATTTACATAGTATACATGTCTTCAAAAAAAAATTTACATTGATACCTGTACTGATCTCCTTATGTTGTATCCTTGTCACTCATGTCAGATTACCACTTCTTTTTGTCACTGATTGCAGGTGGGGTCAATTTATACTTGTCCAAAAAATATTTATGAAGTTGTAAGGTGGACGCAAATGCAGTTTTCCAACTGTCCTTAACAAACTTCATAACCTCTATTTTGACTTCTAGCTCGACATCTAGACTTACTAAAATTTCTGCAGTGGAGAGATGAGAATCTATCTTAACCAATTCATTTGTAGATGAAAGTTATTTCTGAATGACCTCCAAATAAGGTATCAGGCTTGTCTGGATAGTAATCAATTTGGTCCTAATCCGACCATCTTTAGCCATGAGCTTGGCTATCCTCCTTTGTGCATAAGTCAATCTGTTAAAATGTAAGGAGCTAGTGCTAGCATCCATACTCAGTGAACTTCTAGTTTAATTTAAGTCTAATTTCAATTTCTCTAAGGCCTATAGATTATCCTTTGTGAAGAATTCAACATCACATAACTTCTTATACAAAGAATAAACATTAGTTGCAACTTCCTCCAAAATTTCTACAAGAGAAGAAAGTTCAACCCGCTTTACCACAATCTCTCTTGAGATCTTTTCTAGTACTTTGTTCTCGAATTTCCTCTCAGACCATTGTAATAGCTTTTCATTGGCTTCAATGTTGTCATCATTTACCTTTTGCACAATATGAAATAACTATTCAAGAATAGGAGCTTGAGTATTTTCATCTTCCATGTCAAAAACTTTTATGAATATGTCCTTGATGTCATGTAACACTTGCTTTTGCTTCTTCTCTCTTTTCATTTCCTCCTATCTTTTCTTCCTCTTGAGTATTTATTGAAGAGTCTCAATCTATTCATAAGACAAAACATTGGGATCCCATGGTGGAATCACAATAACTTCATCTAATGTGACATCAAGAATCGAAGACTTCTTCCTCACAAATTTCCTCCTCTTAAATTCAGGTGAGCTATTGCTCGGCTTCCTTTCTACAATACCTTTTCCTTTTTCAGTAGTAGTCACCATTGCATCTTTCAATTCAGTCAAAATTGCCTATTGATTAGGCATGCCTCCTGCTTTAAGTCCAGTGGGAGTTGATGATACAGAGTGTGGTAGATCAACCAACACTTGTACTACCTGTTGTTCTTTAGGCTCATTATTAGTATCCCTTATCTCCTCACTACTATCTAGAATTTATTTCACAACCTCTAAAATAGGTGAATGTTGTGTAATTCCCTCTTGTTCATTTGTTTTCTCTTTTTCTACTTCTTTTTGAGCATCTTTATCCTCAGCTTCCTTTTGATCTCTCTCTTCATCTTCCTCTGTACTCTTCTCTCCTTCAGCCTTAGTTGCCTTAATAGGTGATTCTATAGTTGAGTCTCTCGGCTCATCTGAACCCTCGACATCCAAATTTCTTGAGTCATCAATTGTCACATCAATTGGACTGTCAATTTTTAGATCAACATTTTTTACTGTCTCTGTTTGTTCTTTTGGTTCTACTCCAGTCTTGTCAGGCTCAGATGTTCCTCCATCATTCTGCTTCTCTTTTGGAGCAATCAATCCAAAGATTTCCTTCCAAATCCTAGTACTCTGTTGTACTATACCTTCAATATCATTTTTCAAAATAGCATAACCTCTCTGTTTAGGTATGAATTTATGCTTATACTCTTCAACAAATTTTGCTCGTTGTTTCTTAGTCAGCTCAGGAATGACTTGAGCTAATGTGCCTTCTCTTATCTGTCTCTCAGTTGTGAGTGCAAATTCCCATTTTCCAGATAGAAACTCATATAACTCACTCGGCACATTGTTTCCTATAGGAGTTAACTTGAAGTTGCACATCATATCTAGTAGAGCTTCTTGAACTTTATGCTTATCTTCTACCTTCAATTTTTCATACTTGATAAACTTAAAGCCAGATAACCCTACAAAATTTCTCAAATTCTCACATACCTCATTAATATCAGTGGGTCTCTTGAATGGTGTTGTTGGTATGTTGTTGGGCTCATTAGTTTCAGTCTTGTATTCATCACTTTCTGGATCCAAATGCAGTTTCCTTCTTGGTCTCTTTACCTGTAGGCTCGACACAACCTTTATTGCACATTTTGTCTTCTATCCAGAACTACTCTCTCCAACCTTCTTTACATAAAATTTTACTTGCTCTACTGGTGATGTGGTAGTAGATTCCCTTGTCCTTGGACGATTTGCAATGGGAGGGTTAACTTTAGGTTTTTCTTTACTCGGCTTGGTTACCTTGGCAACTACTGGTTTCTTTCCTTTTTCCTTAACAATAATCTCTTCTTTAGATTCACTAACTTCTACTTCTTTTTCTTCAGATACATCTTCTCCTTGTCTAGTAGATATGTCTAGAGGTGCATCCTCTAGCTCCTCATCACTCGGCAATCCAACCATCTTTTTCAGGTTTTTCACAATATTTTTCATCTTTCTCTCCATGGTTCCTGCCTTAAGATTCATGGATATCTTTGCCTTAGCTTCATCATAATTTCCAAATCTCTTTGCTTTTGTATCAATCTCCTCTGCTAGGAGTGTTGTGATAGCTGTTGATGTTTCATCAATGTTAACTTCATAGGGAAATGGCTCCATCCATGATACCCTAGGTGTCACAGCCTGAATGTAAGTGTAATCTGTATCGACTAGGAAACATATCTCTTCATAGTGCTTTTCCACAAGTGAGCTAGGAATTCTAGTCCTCAACCTCATTCTCTTTTTTAATTCCAAAAAGTAGTTTCCCATAATACTATTGAAATTATTGCCTAATTGTTGATTACATTCACTAATCTGTATAGTAATAGGTCTATCCTTCTTCCAAACAATATTTCCTAGTGTAGGAAATTACTTTTGTACATAGAAGAATATGCAAACTAGTAAAGAGCCAAACTTACATGATGAGCTTTTATCTTTTCTGATCGATAGTAAGTTCTCGGCTAGTTGTGTCAATTGCAACTCGGCAAGGTCATAGTGTGATTCTTCTTGACTATCTTACATGCTTGGTCCACGGTTGTACAGGGAACACTATCTAGTTGGCTCGACTGATAGAACTTGTGTGTAATCACTCTCACTCCAAAGTCAAGTTCTAAATCTTTAATTGTAGAGATAGTCATACCTCTGTTATTCGAGATAGCTCCAATGTTAGCTGCTATCTCTTCTTTACTTTGATCTCTCATTGTTCATTTACCACTGATAACAGGATATCCAGTTACTCGATGAATAATATCTTTTGTGATCCTAACTGGTCCATTGTCCAGCCACATATGCATATTATGAACTCATCTTAGAACAACCTTGATCCATTCATCCTTGAAGTCTGGCGAAAAATCTAGGGCACGAGTTAACCCTTTGTTGGCTAAATGCTTGAATTCGTCTTTCAGAACTCCATTTTCACATAACTTGTTGTAGGATTTCCTCAATTTTCTATCACCTACTTCACCAATCTTAACCATGTAATAGGATCTAACATCATGGATCATAAGTACCTTTGGTGGGATTGATGAGAGGGCTCCATTCATATCACCTAAAATTGCACTTTCGGGAACGACTCAAAAGTTAGGTGGTGCACATGCATCACTTCTTACTAGCTTAATTTGTTTCAGCTCCTCCTCCATTCCTTTGACTGGTGTGAAAGAACTTACAACCATAATCTTTGAAATTAGGGTTCGAGAATGAAGAATAGGGTACCTCGGCAAGTAACACTTCGCACTATTCAACTTAGGGTTGTTGACGACATGCTGACGATATTTTTGAAACAAACTTTACTAAGATCAATTCTACAACTTCTTCGATCGCTCTGTGAATGCTGAAAAATTGCAAGGTAAAATGAAGAATAGACTGTTCGTCCTTATATAGACTCGAAAGGTCAAGACAGGTAAGCAATAAATATTCTGCCTATTAGGTTAGTGCAAGCCAACTGTCATTGGCTGACTAACACAACTTGCATACCACTCGGCTTACTATACTCGGCCATCACACATCTTACTTGGCCAACCAACTCAGCACCTATAGTGCGGTTAACTCTTCTCAGCACTTGTCACAAACATGTCTAGGTGTATCTTAACATATGCAAATATGGACTTTGGCACATTTACATATTGGAAACTGATGTAAGCTTTGAAATTTAAATACAGTTCCTTACATACCACTATTTCTTAGTTAGAGATGGTGTGATCACCTATTCCATTAGATTGGGTGACCTCGGCTTCAGTGGATTCACTGCTTCTTGGCTCTATTTTCCTTACCCATGTTTGGTTCATCTGTGCTCTTATTTCTTCAACAGTAGGAGCAGGAACTCATGTCCTACAATCTCTCTTAGTGTGACCTATCTTCAAACAACTAAAACAAACTAGGCTTCCATTCATCCAACTCTTAGATTTCCCTCTGAAATGTGTCTTTAAGCAATCTTCAAGTGCATGTTCATATTTTTCACAGTAATGACAACTCTGCCTTGTATTATAATACCAGTTGTAAGTGTTGTCTTTCCTAGGTTCTTTTGTTTGTGTCTTTGATGTCCATTGTTGTTTAGCATTGGATCTACAGTCTTTTGCTTTATGACCATGTTTCTGACACTTGTAACAATAACCATTAAATCTTGGTTTGAGAGGTGCATCACTTACTTCAGCCCAACATTCATGTGCTTTATGTCCAAATTTCTTGCAATTAAAATAGTAACCATTGAACTTAGGTTTAGGATTGGACTTACCTTTCTTTCTTCGGTAAATGTTTTATGTATGACCTGGTTTTCCATAGTGGTGGCAAACAGGCTTGTTGTGCTTTGTCTTTGCATTCCTCCTTTCACCATTCTTAGATGATTCTCCTTTCTCAGTAGATGTTTTTGGTTCAGTGTGACCTAATCCAGAAGAATCCTTTGGCCTCCTTGATGCTTCCATCAAATTCTCAAAATGAGTCAAAGCTTCATTAGGTTTATTCAACCTTTCATTCAGTTCCTTATCAGATCTCAATTCATCTTTCAATTGATTGTTCTCAGATCTCAGATTCATCATTTCCATATCTTTCCTACTAATCTCCTGATTTGCATGTAGCAGTTGATTTTCCATGTCAACCTGATTGATTGTCATCATTTGCACATCAAGTGTCCTTTCATCAAGTCTGAAAGTTATCACTCTTTTATCTTTTTTTGCCATAGCTTTGTCATCTTCGGCTTTCTTCTTTTGTTCCACTACTTCACATAGCCTCACTGTCTGCATTTCTTGTTCTCTTTTCAAGTGTCTGACTTCTTCACACAGTGCATTGTTCTTTTCCAGTAGATCTGCAATTTCTGCATCGCTCTCAGTAGAATCTCCATTTTGAAATAGATTTGTAGTGTCATCTTCCTGGTAATGAGTATCATTCATTTGTTTGGCCAAATCTTTCCTAGCTGTCAATGATTTCTTCAATTCCTGTCTTGCTATCTCAAGCTGATGTAATGCTAGCTAAATCTCGATCTTCTGATTCTCAATGACTTTACCCAACTTGTAAACCTCCATCTCAAGATCTGTACTCACAAGCTGATTAAAAGCTTTTTGTAGGTGAACTGCGCTCTGATAGCAATTGTTGGAAGTACAATAATGGGGAAACCAAGATGCTGAGAGGGAGGGTGAATCAGATCTTAAAACTTAACCACTTAAAACAAATTGATCCACATTCATACATATATGAATTTAACATAACATCAGATAGCATCAACAACATGAAATGTATAGCTCATAACACAGAATTTTGGTAACCTAGAAACCCAAATAGGTATAACTGGGGTGGGGATGACACCCACAAAATCTTCACTACTACAACAATAAAGTGTGCCTGTTAGGGCTACAAGATTTTGATTGCAACATGCAATCTACCTGGTTAAAGGTCTATTTGGTTAAGAACTAAAGATCATTACAATCTACCTTGTTAAAGGATTTCAACTTACAGTATTGTAAGTACTCGGCTAAGAGATTTAAAATGGTTTGCTAGAACCACTCTGTTAAGAGATTACACCTAATACACTTGTTAGAATGTTTCAAGTAGTGATCCTTTGTTATGCACTCAGATGCTGATGATGTATCTGCTCTTCCCAATACCTTCTATGATCTCACAATCTGATATGTCTTTACTCTTCTTTTCATTGCTCTATCATTCTGCTTGATCTAGGCTTCTTCTCAAAATGACTTATTGTTCATCTCTCAAGAACAACAACCCTTCTCTTCCAAACTGTATATCTCTCACACACTTGTTTTCTAGGGTTAGAAGCAATCTTATATGTCTTTACAGATCTGGCAATGAGATCTAGATCAACGATCAAGATCTATAATTTATGCTTCCAATGCATTCTGATTTCTTGATTGGCTCCATGCCATGCATAGTATAAAACAATTAAATACGTAACTAACTCAGTAGACAAATATTAAATGCATACAAATGTCGGTCCAAATCTCATACAAGTCGGCCTAAACATTTTACATCAAAGTTTGAATCAATCCTGACATGTATGCAAAAACTGTTCTGCTCGACACTTAACATCTCTATCACTCGACACTTAATATTCTACTCGGCTCGGCATGATGTAACTTGGAAACCTAAAACTTGCTCAAAAATGTTGTTCAGCCTTTAATGTTTATCTCGGTCACAGTGATAACCAACTAAAACTGCCTAAGTAAATGACTAAGTGTTGGTCACTAATCATCAACAAAACGTAGGGATTAACAGTAGTCAGATAAAAGTTTCTAAAATTATCCTTCATAAGGAAGATGTTAAAGGACTAAAATGAGATGGATATATATCTTTCATCAGACTAAAAATATCCTATAGTAAAGGCACAGGAGAATCAGAGGAGTTTGTAACACATCAAACTATGAAGACCAAATGTAATCCACAGGGAGTAAATACTTTGCTCGAGGATAACGCATTTGCTAATGAAAAGGAATTTTCAAGTTGTATAGTTATTTGGTAGAGGTGTATTTTCAAAAATAATTAGTTTTTAGGGGATAACTAATTAGTTCCCATTGAATAGTCATGTTATTGATGTTTGATTCTCAAGTCATGTAACTATTTTGTTGTCTCTCCTGTGTTAGAGGGAGGACGAATTCAATTTAGGAGTCTAGATTCAAATACAAAATGAAAAGATGTAATACAAAGTTAAATTAATTATGTAATACAAATTTAAGTTAATATAAAGATTTCACTTCATTCTTTTCAATTGTGATGTGGAAATTTTTTTTCAAGTTAGTTCTTTGTGATTATTAATTTAAGGGATTAATTGCTAGTTTAAATTCTTATGCAAAGGGGTTATTTTCTCTCATACTAATTTAAATATCAAGAAGCATTTGAGAAGTGTTGTCCCTATGTTTCCTGTCTGATTGGCCTTCTTAAGGATAAGATAAACACAATTAGACTGATTGATGTGTTATGTATCTAATCATCCTGCGTTAATAGAATTGAATAGTTGACAGATTTATCTAAGGGCTAAATTTTAAAATTGTCTAACAAAGTTATACATGAGGATTTGAAGGGAGGTGACTTTGTTGCCCAATAAGGATAAGGGACTGGTCTTATACATAAAGACATAAATTTCAAATAAAGAAAACTATTACTTTTCAATAGAAGCATAAGTAGGAGGATTAAAAGTACATATAGAAGCAAATAAGATAATAGTAGGAGTTAAGCATCAGTATAAGGTAAAATAGATAAGATAGTCACAAAGGACTTGAACAAACAGTGAAGGAATCAATCTCTCTCAAAGGTTAGGTATAACATTAGGTTTATGGATTACCATTTATGATTAAATTTTAGCATTTATGATTAGGGTATACCATTTAAAGAGTATAATTATGGTTAGAGTTATAGTTACAATTAGGATTCAGTGTTAAGGTATAATATTGGGGTTAGATTTATGGTTAGGTTAGAATTTTGTGCTATGGTTAGGATTATGTTTAGCGTTTACATTAAAGTTAGGGTTACGATAGGGATTAATGCTAAAATTATGATTAGGGTGACGAAATGGTTAGGACCGAGATTATTATTATTATTATATGATAGAATAATAGTTATGGTAGGTTTAAATTCAAGATTAGGATTAGCGTTAATAATTAATAATTATAAATAATTAGAATATACTAGTAAAATTTAATTTAAATGATTAAGAATATCTATAAACAAAACTAATAGATTTCCACAATCCATAAGAATATTGTTTGTAGAATTGATTGTGTAAAATATTTTATCATCATATTTCTTTTTTATTATTATGATAAAAAAATTTACCCAACCAAATCTAATAGTTATAATATCTATAATATTATATTTGATTAAGTTAGTTAATTTAAATTTATAATCTAAAGTAAAAGGTATATCTATATTATAAATTTAAATAATAATATGAATTAAATTATAAAACATTATCTATATTTTAAATTTGAAATATATAATTCAATCAATATATAAAACAATAAATACTTTTTATGTACCGTATCAATAACTTGTCAAATAATACAAATACAAAATAAAAAATTAAAACTAAGAAAGCCAACATTTATGTTTCGTCTACAAAAGTTGAATGCGTTGGACAATGTACTATTATTATGATTCAACAATTTAACGAAAGGAAGTTATGATATGGGCATGGCAGGGCGTGTCTATGGGGCAGAATATTTGCACCTTTGTTAACACAATATGTTGTTAACAAGATACATTAACAATATGTATGTTAGTCTATTGTATTAACATGTGTTAGTAATTTGCAAACAAATACAATAAACTGTCAATGCTTAGAGTGTACTAGTTTTCATAAATCTATTTTTTAAGATCTTCAAGTAAGATTCTCCACAAACTCTGTTAATATTTTATATTCTTATACTTTAATATAATTTATTCGGGCTCTATCCTTTTACTGATAAAAAAAGCTTAATATATCATTTATAAGTAAATCCTGACGATTTCAATTTGATCTCTACCGTGCAAAATGGCAAAATGTACTTCAAGTTATCATTTATAATCCAATCCTGGCAAATAAAAGGGATGTCGTGCTCTGCACTTCACCTCTGTCGGCCAGTAAACGCCATTACAGTCAAGCTTGGCGAGACGACCAGATTCCAGCGAAATAACAAATGAATACTAAATTTCTGAGAGCGGGACCGTGAAATAACATTGACTGGTAGAGGCGGCTGCATAAAATTTGAACTACTATATATAAAAATAACCCTGCTTCACAGCATGACGATCAATGCAATTTCATTTTCTTCTTCTACCGAGAAGAGCAAAAATGATCTGCGTAAAGAAAAAACGCGCTGTATATCCTGCTACGCCGTCTCAACGTCAAGAGATTAGACTCTCGCCCTTAGATTTACCGATGCTCTTCTTCCACTATATTCAAAAAGGTCTCCTTTACCAAACCCCGACGGATAATTTTTCGTCTCGGGTAGACTTTCTTGCTGAAAAGCTCTCTGTTTTGCTTGTAAAATTTTATCCCTTAGCCGCCCGCTTTAAAACCTCTCCTTCCGATGGAGCCCTTTATATTGACTGCAACGATTCAGGCGTTGATTTCATCGAAGCTTCGGCTGCAAATCTGAGCATTGCAGATGTTTCCACACCAGAGGTTACGCACGCCGTCGAACAACTCTTTGCTCTCAACGGCGCCGTTAACTTCGACGGCCATCGCCTTCCCTTGCTCGCAGTCCAGGTAAACCAGGGTTTTCTACAGTTTTTCCTTGTTAACTTTAAAAATATATATATATATATATTATAATCCCTCTGTTTCTTAAGTAGTCTCTTTTGAAATTGCTCTTACTGTATGTTAATAGTAGGAAATATATGGAACTTAATGCTGTTCTCATACTAGAGATCTTTTATGAAAGTTCAATTCGTCATTGGAAAATTGCAAAGGCAAATTTAAAAAACCCCTGTTTTTGAAGGAAGAGCTAATCTTATCCTGTTTTCCTTTCAATGATAATCTAAAAGCATATTGAAAAATGCAGGTAACTGAGCTAAGAGACGGGATTTCCGTGTGTTGCACAGTGAACCATGTTGTAGCAGACGGGACTTCTTTCTGGCATTTCTTCAATTCATGGGCCCACCTCTGTAGCACTAACGGAAACCAAATACCCAATAATCCCATCCACGACCCTTCTCTGGTTAACCCAGGCGGCTCCCTCATTAAGCTTGGCCTCGATCCAGAAGGGAATTTTCCGCAACTTTGCCCGCCTCCAATGCGGATTAAATTTTTCCATTTCAGCGCCCACACGATCAGGTGCTTAAAGGAAAGGGCCAACCGAGATTCAGCGGCTGTTATATCGTCATTCCAGGCGCTGTGCGGTCACGTGTGGCGGGCGGTCACACGGGCCCGGGGGCTTGACCCCAACGAGCCGACTACATTTCGTATGGCCGCCAACTGCCGTCCGCGGTTTACTCCTCCATTGCCTAACTTGTGCTTTGGCAATACTATTCAGGTCATATGTACGACCACTACTGTGAGGGAGCTTAATACTTTACCTCTCTCCTTTGCAGCTGGTTTGCTGAATGCTACGATTGCAGGTCTTAGAGATGGGGTTATCAGAGAAAAGATTGGTATGTGGGCGAAGGAGCCGGTTATTAATAGGTTGCCGTTGGTTAATATTGAGAAGAATTGTTTGTTGATGTCAAGTTCTCCGCGGTTTGATATGTACGAGAATGATTTTGGGTGGGGAAGAGCGGTAGCAGTTAGGAGTGGGATGGCCAATCGTTTTGATGGGAAGGTATTTGCTTACCCTGGTAAGGAAGGCGGAGGAAGCGTTGATCTTGAGATTTGCCTTCTTCCGCAATTCATGAATGCTTTGGAATCTGATCTTCATTTCATTTCTTCTCTTTCAGATTAAAATAAACAGCCATGTATTTGGGGATTTAGTTAACACTCTTGTTTGTTAAGAGTTAGATAGCATCTTAGGTGTTGGATAGTGGCATCAGTTGGGAATTATTTTAGAAAGATTTTTTTATAGTATTTTTATTCTTCTCCAAGTATGTAATTATATTTTCAGCTAAGATAGAAAATATGAAGATTACAATTATATTTCATTTCAGTGTATTGATATTCAGTTTAAGTTTCGTGGTATCATTTTGTGAAGGTGTGTTGAGTAAGTGTTGGTACAAGGAGTGTTGAAATTGGAGAAAATGCAGTTGCAAACAAATTTGAAAAAAAAAACAAGAAAACAAATAGAGAAAGTTGGTTCCATACTATTGGTCAAAAGGAGTTATTGGTTACTAGATTTTTGGAAGCATTACATAAAAGCATCAAAAGATTTAGAAGAATTATGACCACGTGCATTGTATGACACTCTTTGAGGATAATAGAAAAAATTGATGCCATTGGATTCAATCTCTGAAACTAAGAATAGATTTGTGATTGTTGAATAAGGGTGTAAGAGTATTAGGTGTAACATATTGACTTTAAAATTGAAGTTCAAATTAGAACATTCAAAAATATTGAGTTTGAAAGGGGATGTAGTTATGAGCACCCACTACACAAGGAATATTATAATGGATAGTTAGGCTGATATTGCCTTTGGAATTGCTTTACACTTGATAGTTAGAGTGAAGGAAATTGTCTTTTAGGGCTCTTCTTGAAGCCCTCCTTTCTTCATTTTTTCATTTTTTTCATAAGTATTGTTTCTTTTAGAGAAGATTATATTCCTTCTAGTGTTCTATTTTATTTACATTTACAAGAGATTTCTTATACATGAGTACAAGTCTAATCAAGCCTTATTGTTAGGACTTATGTTTACATCCATGAATTTGTAGTTTTTGAGTCAAACACATTGACCCATTCAAAAATATCTCCTACTTATCAATTAATGAGCTTAAGGGGCTTTATAATGAATGGTTCATAAGGAACAACACTTGCTAAAGGTTTTGCAAATGGGGTTGCAAGAAAAGTGGGCTTAACATTAGAGGAAACTGTGTGGTTAAGCGTGCTTGAGCTAGACTAGTCCCGAGAAGTCTGCTAAATGTTCCATTCATTCTCATGAGAGATGAGTTCTTGTGAGAGATGAGTTTATGTTTAGACACTATAAATTGAAAAATTTCACCTACAATTTCCAAAGCTTGTCGTAATTGACAACCATATTCACCAATATGTGGTCGATATTTAAGGTTAGGGTACAGGTTACATGACATGTGTCTCTATTCCAGCGACTTTCGATGAAACTTTATGACCTTTAAAACTTTGTCCCGAAATAGATTTGATATGTGTCTCTATTCCGGAGACTTTTGGGGGAATCTTTGTGTCCTTTAAAACCTTGGCCCAAAATAGAATTTCTGCCATTGATTTGGGATCATCCAACATTTATAAAAAGTAAGGTTAGTTCTTGTTAGAAGATAGAAAATTAACTCACGATACCTTAATAAAATAATAAAAGTAGGGTTAGTTCCTGTTAGAAGACCCCGTCTTGGGGGTGCTGCCCCCAAATCCCCATCAAATAATGATGGTTTCTTGGTATGTGTGCATGTCACCATGATTTTTTAAATAATGAAAGATTCACCAAGATTTTATAGAGTTTTCATATAATTGAAAAAAAATCACCAATACAACTATTATTCTTTCCCTTTCAAATTTAAAAATTTTACCAACAATATTAATTCCCCCCCCCCAAAAAAAAAAAATGTAGGATTTGCAAGTATTTTACACCTTTTCCCAGGAGGGGGTTTCTTAAAGTTTTCCCTGCCTGACGTAGACAAGGTGATTACTGATTTTGTGGCAAAGCTGGTCATATCAAGAAGGAACTGTTAGAGTAATTTAGCAATTGCTCTTTAGTGCTTAAGTTTCACTTAGGCAGTTTCTTTAGTCTTAGGAAAGTTTCTATTTCCTAGCAGTTGCCCTTTTAGGGTTTCGACATCCTTTATAAGGATTGTCCTCTTTGTATTTCGATAAGGAGTTTATTCAGTATTGTTGATAATATAGAAATCATTCTTTTCAACATGATGTCTCCTCTGGCTTTTTGGCCGCCTTAGATCCTTCTCTCTTCTTTCTTCTTCTTCTGTGTAATAGTCTGTGCATGCAGGTGATCTTGGTTGCATTGCGTTTTAGCAATCTCAACATGGTATCAGAGCCACTCTGCAGCTGGCTGTTCGTTCTCGTTTGAAGCAGCGAGGGTTTTGAAGCTCTCAGATTCTTTTCCGGCATTTGTCTCTGGTTCTGGGGGGGTCTCTATTTTTCGGAGCTGTTTGAGCCGAAAAGGACTCCACCATTGCATCCAGAAGGCCCGGGAGAGTCGAAATGATATAAAATTTCGACCCTTTTGGCTACCGGGGCTCTGGGAAAATTTTTTAGGCCACCCGAGGGCCGTACGGACACGGGTTTCGAGAAAAATATTAAAAAAAACTTGTTTTTTCATGTTTTTTCATGTTTTTTATAACACACGCAGTGTTAATTGTATTGGGCGCCCGCGCGCCACTCCGGGCTCCGCCGCGCCGCCCCTTTCTCACGGTGCGCCTCCGGTGCGCCGCTGTTTCTGCCGCCCGCCGCCCATTCAACTCCTCAGCGGCCCGCTCTCTTTATACTGCGGCCCCCGCCGCTCCGCCGCGGCCCTCGCCGCTCATCCGCGGCCCCCGCCGCCCACAGCGGCTACCACCGCCCATGAACCTGCACCGCCGCCGCCGCCCATGCGGCCCGGCTTGCCTTTGTACAGGCGGCCCGCCGGTGGTTCTGTGTGCACCGCTCCGCCACCGCTCCCCCAGCGGTGGCGCCTTCTGCTCAGCCCCCGCGGGCTTAAAAGACTATGCCGGCGGTCATATTGTGGACCGAGAGCCTAAGTTTAGCCCCCGGCGCCCTCCATGCGCCCGGGGGCCCAAAATTTTTAGCCCCTAGGGCTCTTGTAAGCCCTTTTTTGGGCATTTTGGACCTACCTGGATGTTTTTCTCTCTATAGGGAGCATACGGGGGTCTTTTTCTGACTTCTATATACCGTCGGAAAGCTCTTTCCGAGCACTTTCCGATGGCGGAGGTTAGAGGTTTTGGTTCCACCGTTTCGATAGCTATTTTTGCTGTTGAAGTCCGATGTCCTGTTTTTCCTTCCGGGAGTCATATCTGACTCATCCGGACTCCTTTTTCGGCAAACGAGATATCGTCGGAAAGCTGTTTCTGTGTACTTTTCAGTGGCAGAGGTATTTCTTCCAGATTCTGCTCCAGGTTTTCACTCCATCGAGTTATGCAGTTTATGCCCTCTGGTGGTGTGCTTGGTTCTACAGGTCCGGGGATCTCTTCTT
>MU223728.1:628983-641182 GCA_018584345.1 Thuja plicata | reverse complement strand
TGACATTACCATAATTATATTATATAATATTTATTAATTAATTAATGAAGTTAACAATGTGATTGTTTCAACGAGGAATAGGTTATTGCTTGAACATTGGGAAGTGAAGTTTCCTATGGGTAAAGGCACAAATAATCATAGAAAAATGAATAAAATAAAAAATAAAACACACTAGGGAGAGGACCCCGTCGTTGAGCACCCTAACTTCGTACTTCTCAAAATCTTATGTGGAAATTTCAAATAAATCTCATTTTTGTTTACAGTAGCTTACTTGGCAAAACCCCTTCCTTATAACTAATATTTTGGGGTCACATAATCAAATATGACGCCACATCAACATGCTTTTTGCAGGTGTCCAAAATAGCCAAAAAAAGTGAAATCAATAATTGTGCAAAAGGGCACCCATACTTGTGCAATTGATGTGGCATCACATGATTTATTGCTTTTTGCAACTAAGGGTACATTTCATTCAATTATAGCTAGTCATCATAGCAATAACAACTTTACAGTCACATCTGTTGGTACAATGCTGTTAAAAAAAATGAACATTAAATCAACAAGTATGAGTATTGAATTAACAAGTGTAGGTATTAAATCAACAACCCTATCACAACCATTGGAAAGTGTTAGGTACTGAGTTCTTTCTCCTAAAAACCTTTTCACATGCATACAACAAAAAAAATGTGAAATGGGATGTTTTTTCATTAATGTATAATCCGGGATTGATCAAACATACCTAATATCTCATGGTAGAAATAATTGTCATCGATTTTATTTTCATACTATAATTAGTAAATATAAAACTCTCACAAGAAATGAGACATTGACCAAATAATAACCTCTTACAAAAGATGAGATATGTTTTATATAACAATGTCTCAATTAACATTAATGTTATGATTTATTGTAATTTATTGATGTGAATAAGTGTAAATAAATAAATTTGTGTTTGCCAAATCTTTGTGAGTGTTACATTCACCAAGCTTTTATTATTCTTTATAAGGATATTTACGGGAAAAGTAAAATTAAGTTTTGTAAATTTTTTACTTCAAATATTGAATAAAATATTCTTGTCCGACTTATAATAAAATCATGCACCACTGGCCCACCTGTCTATATGCTTGCAAAAGAACAGTCACCAATCATAACACTTATTTTAGTCTTTCATTCAATACGCTGCTACTTTTTGTAATTCCATTTGTCTATCCTAACAATTGTGATAAGTAAGAATAGGGTGATATGGCTTCTCTTAGATGTACGGGTTATACGATGTACATCCTAATAAGAATCAATAAATCGTTCTATTTTTAAAAGAATGATGTTCGGAACAAAGTTTTCGATACAAAAGAAAAAAATTAAGTTTTCAATTCAAATTTTTGAATTGATTGTATATATGTATGTACGTACGTACCTCTATGTTAAATTAAATACTTTGGAGTTGATTAATTATAATATTATTTTAAAAATAAATTTAATGAATGTATTTTAAATATTAATATACAAGTAAAAATGAGAGTATTTATTCATATATTAATATATTAAATATTAATATACATTAAATCATGGTTTAATAAGATTTTATAGGGAGATTCAAGTTTGATAGAAAATGAAAAAAATAAATTATATAAATGCTATACCTAAAATTTGAGATCAGTATCTAGAGTTTTTTCTTAAAAAAAACAATCTTTGTAATTATAGACCTAGTATTATTAAGTTACTACTCATTAACTCAAGGTCGCTTTAACATATCTATGATTCATTGTTTACTTTAGAGCCCGTTTGGTGCCAGGAATTAACTGGAATTTAATTATCTGTTTGTGTGCATTTTTTGAATTCCCAAATTAGAAATTAATCCTCATTTTTGGTCCATTGCATTAGTTAATTCTAAAAAAAAGTTGGAATTCATTTCTTATTCGAGAATAAGCTATTTATGGATTCAAAATTATTTTATTTTATTATTATTATTATTATTATTTTTTAATGTGGGTATGTATATATACACATGTGTGTATATATATGTGTGTATATATACACATGTGTGTATATACACACACATGTGTATATACACATACGTGTGTGGATACACAAAATAGGTCCTTATTCTGGAATAAGCCTATTCTGGAATAAGCCTATTCTGGATAAGTTAATGCCATGCACCAAACGGGCCCTTATAGTTTTCAAAATAATATTTATATACTTTTTCATGTTTATAAGAAATGATTTAGAAAAAAAAAATTAATCAATTTTCACTTATATAAAATTATGATACTTATCTAAATTCTTGAAATATATTAAGTTAAATCATAAAATTTGTGATCAAATCTATAACTTAAAAATATTGTCTAATGAAAAGATATATTTGAACTTTAAATTGAAACCAGTATAAAGAGAAAAATAATCTCCAAGAAAAAAATGTAAGGATCTCAAAATATAATGATCTAACAAAATAGTCTTATTTATTGTTTGCAAATCTAACAAGGACGAGGTTAATATCTGGGAGGAGGGCGAGGAATATCCGCTAAATGATTATGGATAGTAGCTACTAGCCACAATGGAAGAAGATAATGCAGCTTGGTAGGAAATAATTCAAAGAGCTGCATGGAGTGGCAAGAAAAGAGCGGGAGCATTTGCATAATAATACATCTTTATTTAAATTATGTAATTGACATTATTCGAATTTTAAATTATATGTTATAAGACCATAACATGAATTTCCATAATGGAGGTGTTTCATATTGCTTAGGAATTTGTCACAACAATTTTCTCAGATCTAATAATCACATCACAGTGCAATAAATTGTGAAGTTCTATACACCGAATAGCATATTGTGTTTTTATTAAAATAAGGTTGCAGAGTATTTTCTTTTCTAGGATCACTAAGATCTTCATGTATGAAAATTTGCTCATTGACTGTAATCTAATAACTGTTGGAGATTTTAATCATAATTATCTTACTTATAATATCATGTTTAAATTCTTTGTACCTGAATGTATTCTAATAGTTGTGATAGTAGTTGTTGATTTAATATATATATTTGTCAATTTAATGTCTAATATTTTTGACAATATTGCACCAATAATTGTGACTTTAAAGTTGCTATTGCTTATGACGACTACTCATAATTGAATGAAATGTATCCCTTATTCTAAAAAACAACCAATCATGTAATCCCACATCAGCTGCACAAGTATGGGTGTCCCTTATACATGACCATTGGTCTCATATTTTTAGGCCGTTTTTGACACTTTGGTAAAAAGTGTGCTGATGCATGGCATAATATTTGATGATGTGACCTTATAACCTTAATTATGATACAGTTGAACATTGAATTTCAATTTCGGAGCTGTCTTCCTTCTACTGTGAAATCCACAGTTGTTTTTTTAGTTAAAAATGTTTTTAACAGTTAGTTTAGTTTCTGCATTCTACATCGATGGATGAGAAGCATTAGTTTTTGTTTAGTTTCCACTATCATTTTCAATAAGTCAGCATGAAATAATGAGCATTTTATATGCTGTCCTTAGAATTCAAACTTTTGTTGCAAGCAGCTAACTGTAGCTTTCTTCTACGTAGATTTTTAGATATCAAAGTTTTTAAAATCAGGATTATTCTGTGCTACGTAAGCCGTGTATCATTTCTTTGAGACCTGCATAAAAAAAATAGAGCATACTTTGTTCAAAAACATAACACTTTTCAGATTTTTTTGTTCTTTTTCTGGTTTATATTGTTTATTTGCTGATGGTTAAGAGCTCGATGGATTGAATTAAATTTCATAATGTCAAACTCTTTCCAATCCCAGAATTCAATGGGGGTGACTATGAATATTGGTTTATTAAGATGAAGACACTAATCATAGGAAAATACTTTTGGAAAATTGTAGAAACAAACTAGTATGAAAAGCCTGCTGATTGGAATACACTTGCAAGCTAATGATAAAACGACTAAGAAGGAAGCTAAAATGAAAATCATAAGTTTTATTTTACATTTACATAACTCTTGATAAGAGCTTGTTTCCTAGAACTGCGAATGCAATGATAACTAAGGAGGTCTGGAAGAATCTAAAGGATTCATACTAGAATAATGATTAGATCAAGGTTGGCAAGCTTAAAGGCTTGAAAACGGAATTTGTGAATTTGAAAATTTCAACTAAGAATGTCAGAGATTATTGTGTAAGGGTAAAAGGCGTGGTTAATAAAATGCCCACTTTGGGTGAAATTATTCATAAAGAATTCGTAATAAAAAAGGTATTGGCGTTCTTATCACCAAGATGGAATGATGTTTCAATCATCATTGAAGAGAGCAAAAATTTGTCGATTCTTGACTACGATCAACTTGTTGGGTCTTACATGTCACATGCGGAACGATTGAGGGATTCATCTACAAGTCTCAATGAGAAAGGCTTTCTCCTCTCAGATGCAAATTTCAAAGGATAAAGGTGCAAGTAGTAGCTCTAAAAGCAATAAAGGCCAAGGAAGAGGTCAGATTCATAGTTCTTCAAAAAGTGTTTGGGTCTATTTGAGTCGCCATGGTAAAAGTGTCCTTGACCCTTTTTATACTTTTAATTCTTGCCTGGTTTCCTCCTTTTCACAAAAGTTCATAATAAAAGAGTCTTTCAATGTCGGCTTTGCCTTTGAGTTAATCACCTTAATACTTCATGAACCGTCTTGTCGAAGTCGGCTCTTCTCAGCCAAGTATTGGAAGTTATTATTTCTTCATGAACCACTTTGGACCACTTCGAACCTCGGTTCAAAGTAGTTCAAAGCAATTCAATCAAAGATTTTGGTCTAACGTCGGTGATTGCAGGTGGGACTAGTGCCACATCATGCCGCGTCAGCGAACCACTTTGAACAAGTTCGAACCTCGGTTCGAAGTAGTTTAAATTAGTTCAAAAGAAGATTCAACAGGCTCAAAGTTTGATATGATTGCTGAGGTAACAGGTTATATGACACATTGGAGCCATAATTATCGGAATGATGGTACGATCAACTTTGAAATGATGGTAGACACGGGGGAATTCTGAGCTGGCAAAATAAGTTAAAACGGGCGTTATTTCAGCGCGAGTAAAGTAGTGGCATTAAATGGAAACTAATGATGACTTAAATGATTTGATTAAATAAAGCAATCACCAGATGTCACATCATCAGATTCACTCCGCGCAAGCCTACATGTCACATTTAATGTTTGTCTCTTCGGTTATTTTTCAGCTAGGTGAGCATTCTTTAAATTATGTCCTTCTACTTATTCCTTTTGAGAGCTAGGTAGAGGAGTCTCAGTTGCGAAGGAAAAAGGTTTTTGTTTTCCTGAGTCGACAGAGTACAGGTAATATTTCTTCATCTAAAAGGAAATTGACTTCCAGTGGACATCCTACCATTCGACGAACAAGGTCGAGAACCAGGTTTGAAGGTCAAACACAAATGGCTTCGTCAGATTCCAGCTATATTGATATTGACATCAATGATGAAGACATCTCTTTCTCGCCGAAGCATGAGAAGAAAGACTAGGAGATGTTTGTTGATAAACGTGAAGTTCAACAGGAGGACGTGATGCCTGCTAAGATAGCTCATGATAGGTTGGTATCTAGTGCATTTCCCCCTTGGCTGACAGATTCGGTCAATATAACGTGCAACTTTAAACCTATCTCCTTACTAGTCAAAGAGATAGTTACCAAGTATGCTACTCATGCCCCAAAAGAAAAGAGGGTTAAAAGTAATGCAAGGTTGACTACTGATCCCACTACAGGAAAAGTGACTGCCGAGATCACAACCTTCAAGTAGAAAGAAGGCATTCATGAACCTGCAACAAAAGATTTCAAGGTTACAAAGATGGAGTTCAGTGTGTTGAACAGAGATACCAGGGACCACTTGTTTAAATTTTCTACAGACCACATGCTTGGTCAATCTTAAAAGGATGGCAAGGAAAAATGTGAACTCAACCAGCTCGTGATTACAATGGCTGAGTTTCTCAGTTTTGTCAGAGATGTTGGAGCATTTCCCTTGGCCCAATCTCTGCAGGACTTTGATCATAATTCAGTGAATAGTAAATAGTTATTGAAGCAGATGCAGCAGGACAGAGCCCTCATGGAAGCAATGAAGAATTGGGTGAGTGGTATTTTTTTGGAAGGAAAAACATTCATTCAAGAATTATTCACCAACTATGTAGAAGGGGAGGCGTTGATTGGAGAAATTCATACCTTAATTCTAGGATGGAAATCAGATGAAGAGAAGTGTGCAACCATCGTATCTCAGGTTACTGAGATAGAAGAATATGGAGTGGGGAATTCTTGTCAGAAAATCTAATCAAAATGGTGGATGCTTGCATGTTGTTTATTTTAAAAAAGAATCTGAGCTGGAAAGGTAGTTTATTCAAAGATGCAATCTGGAATATGCAAGCTATGGAAGAAGAAATCAAGGAAATGCACACTAATGCATTTAAAGACATAAAAGTGGTAAACTCATTAGGTATTCTCTAGTTTGAAAAAGTGGGTATGAACACACATGCCACGATCAAGAGCTTTGAAGATACTATGAATAGTATCAAAGAAAAAAAAGAAGTGACAGGTGAGGATTTCAGCAGTGTAGCTAACGTGGAATCCATGTTGTACCTGAACAGAGGACAGTTACCCAGGAAGTTGGAGAAGATTCAGGATTTCAAGTAGGAAAAGAGTGCATTCCGCGCAAAGCTGGCTGGTTTGAAGGGCCTACACTCTCATCCGATTCAAGAGCTAGTGAACACATTTCAGACCTAGAAGTTGGTTTGGAAAGCCATGTCTGAGGACAAGTAGATGAAATCATGCTGATATTTTATGTTTTAAGTTATTTTTTATTATGGGACATCTGTCTCTAAAACTGTTACTCTTTTAAGTTACTGGTTTGTAACCATTTCTTTTCGGTTAACCTGAGGGGCCGAGTTTTCAAGGAGGCCTCTCGTGGTTTCTAAACTATATATGTTGGATCATAAAATGTTCGAGGGGTTAGAATTTCTTGAATTAGACTTAGTTTAGCAATTTTCTCAGTATTATTTTAGTTTTTTCTATTTTGAAAGGAATTGAATAGGAAGATACATAAATCTGCATTGATCTCAAACTTTGTTCTCTGCAATCATAATACTTTAATACAAAGCTTGGTTTAAACCAGTAAATTTGAACTTGTGATATGTTAATTACTTTGTGAGTTAATATATTTCCTACTCTGTGATATTCGTAAATGCATGGTGGTTGTCCATCTTTCCAGATAATTCTCTTTTTCAGTCTCATTTTAATTTTATCTCAAGATAGTTGAAGGAACTTTGTTTTTATTTAAATTTAGTTTCTATATTCGCAATAGCTGGAAAATACCTCAATACCTAAGAGTATTCGAGAGATCCTTATGTGCTTTTAGGTTAAAAGTACATTTTTTGGTATTTAAATTACAAATTCATTGTATATTTCTGAGAGGGAGTTGTACCTCACATAATTGAGAGGGAAGAAATTATCTCATGCTTACCCAACTTTTTTAGAATTATTTGTCTTCAAAGAGGCATAGGGTCAACATAGATTGTGATTAAAGTGGAGACAAATTTGTTCACAAATAGATTTTTGGCGACTCTACTTGGGACATTGTTATTGAAAAGAGCAGTAGCAATTGTAGTTTTTGTGAATGAATAAGTCATGGTATTGCTTGCCATTGTAATCCAGGGCCAAGACGAATTTCCTCCAGTTCTGCAACCATATTTGGATTTCTTGGATACTCAGGAAGACATCATTGCTGATCTCAATACTTTGGCTTGGAAGTTAAGGACAAACGATCAGCAATACCAAAATGTCCACTTGGTTATAGAAGAAGAAGAGGAGATCAAAGAGTGGTTGAGGAGACTCGGTATTGCTCAATAGGCTGCTATTGTGGATAGAGAAGTTCGGGCTCCTTAAAAGAAAATAAGAGTTAGTTAAGATACCAAGCTAGCTAAGAAAAGGTATACAAGAGGTGATTGGAGAAAAGGGCTAGTTGATGCAGATTTCAAAGCTTTGAAAAATTTGAGTTTTTTCCCCGATTTTAATACTCCCAAGAAAAGGAAAAGCCAGATTTGTAGTAAACCCTCTTCACCCGCTGTTGGCCCCACTGTATCACCAATTATTCAATCTATTATCCCTCCAGGTACTGTAATACCTTCAGTTTTCAATACTGAACCTTTAAACTTTCAATACCCACCCATAGCCATTAATTAGCCGTGATGTCAAAACATAGGTCCCTTCAACCTAGGATCCAATGCTCCCTCCACTCTTCCAAAGGGAGATAATAAAGTATTACCCAAGTTCAATAGAGATGGTAAGATGACAACAAAGGATCATCTAAGTTATTTTCACATAGCGTGTGGCATTCTTAGCGACCCTACTTAGGAGGTTGCGGTTAGGCTTTTCATAAGGACATTAATCGATGCCGCAGCTGATTGGTTCAATCACTTGTCTGATGGATCAATTACTAGTTGGGATGATATAAAAGATACTTTCAAGGCAAGATTCAAAACTCCTAATAATGAAATTTCACTACTGCTTCAGTTAAGCCAACCTTAAAAAGATATACATGAACAAGTATGTGGGAATTTTTTGCCAAGTACAATAGGATATTGCAAAGAATCCCTGCAAATTCTGCACCCAGCCATGAAAATAAGAAGATATTCTTTCTCAATGCGGTACCACCCGACATAAGCTTTCACCTGTTGAAAGATGGAATAGCTAATTTGAACACTACGCAAAGACAAGATATTCATCTTGAGGATATGTTTATTACAACAAGAAAGTGGAAGAGGGAAGTTCAATCCTCAGGTGCCTCTTCGTCTACTCCAATAGATCTTATGATGAAGTTATTGATGAATGACATGACAATGCTTAAGAGGCAAAATAATAGGGCTAGTTCCCCGTATCAATCTCCCTACCAAGATGTTGGCCGCAAGAAATTTGGCCAATCTCATGAGAAGACTCCTCTTTTGACGGGTTCATAGCCTCGATTATAGATTGAACCAGCACCTAAAGAAAGTAGGCATTCTTTCCATTTGACAACAGATCATGGTGGTGAAACATGTCCAGACTAGCTAAGATGTCTTCAGATAAACGTAACTAAGGACACCGTTGGGATAGAAGAATATCAAGAAGAAAATGATCCTTCCGATATCGAACATTCGGGCTCTTTCAATCTAGAATATGAGTCTGAATCTAAAAGAGGTAGAAACATATTGGTGACTATGCAAGATACTTCATGTGCATTCCTTATGAGAAATCAAAGGAACCAGAAGTTCTCCCCCAGCGCTGGTACATCTAATACTTATCCAAAAGGTAAATAAACTGGGAGTGGTGATGTCTCATCAAGCCCAAGAAGTTCAGGAATCAAAATCCTACAAAAAGGTAACACCGCCCCTTCTCCTCTTGTTTTTGATTTTGTCAAATTTTGCAAAACAACCTCTATTTCGATCTCCCCAGCCGAGAATTTAAGAATGAACCCAAAGGAGCTGGATAAATTGGTTAGTTATGTGAAAGGAGAATCAAGCCCGAATGCCCAATAGAATAGACCCCTAATAAGAGAGACAACCATAGTTGAAGAACCTCCTATTTTTGTGTATGAAGATACCCCACAGACACACAAAGAGCTCCCTTATGTCAATTCTATAGAAAATGAAATAGAAGAAAAGAAGCCAAATCCTTTCTACACATCTCTGTTGTTGAATGGGAAAAAACTTAGTAATTATATTATCGACTCCGATGCTTCTAATAATATAATGCCTATTGCAGTTTCTAAAGCCCTTGGCCTTACCCTAACGAAGACATTCAGCCATTATTATTCCATGGATGGGAAGAAAGTACCTTTTATGGGTTAAGTCAGAGATGCATAAGCTATTCTTGCTGTATTCCTAGATAAGCATTTGAAACTGATGGTATGTACTTAGTAGAACCTTCTGTAAATACATGGGAGGTGAAATTAAAATGGATTGGTCTAAAGTAGTTATCCCTGTGGGTAAGAAGAAAATAAAGCTTGAACCAGAACCCAAAAAAAAGTATACGATAGTTCCCTCAGATGATCCCAAAGCTCAGATCCTTTTTGAAGAATGTCATTTCGGTAATCATGTGGTTTTTTCTGATAACGAATCTAAACATGTTGCAGATAGTTTGAAAGGCCTATGGATAATGGAGTTCAATGGTAGCTTCTCAAGCTCAGGATCAGGAGCAGGAGTGGTGTTATTTCCCCCTGTTGGAGATTGCATTCCTTTGTCTTTTAAACTAGATTTTAGGAATACCAATAATACTGATGAATATGAAGCATTTCTATTGGGGCTGGAAGAGGCAAGGTTTAGAGGGGTTAATAAATTGATTTCCAGAGGTGATGCTGACCTGATCGTGAAATAGGTAAGAAGTCTATTTTCAGCCAAGAATGAAAAATTAAGGCACTATAGAAATTTAGTATGGGATGAAATTGAGTCCTTTGATGCTTTTTCCATTGAGTTCATACCCAAAATATTGAACACTAAAGCAGATTCCTTAGTAGTTTTGGCTTCACTTCTTTTAACACATCTAGATTTTAAAACACAGAGCTGTCAGATAGAAATGATATACAGGCCGAAAGTGCCAGATAATGTAGAGCATTGGCAAGTGTTTGATAATGATTCTCAACTCACTGATTTCTTATGGTGTATTAATAATTTTGATAATGTTTACTTCGAAGGTTCTGGAAATGAGTGCAAGGATACCTGTGAAAATTCTTTAGAAGATGATGGAATCAATCAACTAAAAGGAAATAAAATTCCAAAAGGGTTGGTTTCTTTAGAACATTTGTTTCGAAGGAGAGATGACATTATAGTTAAGGAAAAGATATCCCATGCCCCACTAGTACATTTGATCCTAAATTTTGACCTGAATTTCCCACCATGCATTACATTTGTTTTTCTTGGTCAGAAAATGGAAGGAAAACTTTGATTTTTTTTTTTAATCTATTCCCGTGTTGGTTGGAATTACGACAACTAGGACATTTTGTTGTAATTGTGACAAACATGATCAATATAACTTAAAAAAAAGGTTTCATTTCAATTCATTGTGATTATGCAACAAAGAAGAGTTGAAGGAGGGCATGAATAGAAGGCACATAGTACATATGCATTGAAGTGATTGAACCAACACCATCTGTGCATGATCAAATGGAAGGCAGATTTGTTTCAGACTTACACAAAATTAGGTTGGTATCGATGGACAGTTTATAGACTTACATGTGTTCTCATTCTATTTGTATTGTGTTTATCCGACATTAAACTATTTGTCAATTTGCAACAATATGGGTTATGAAGTGTTGTTAGTTTTCAATTCGAGTAACCCAATTAGGGTTTCTTTGTTTCATATGAGATGAACAAATTGCATGTGTATTTTGCATGACAAACCTAGAAAATGAATCATGACAAACCTAGCATCTGTAGAGACGTTGATTTGGATTTTGACTCACTTGTTATTTGGTTGCAATGAATGTCGATCTTGGATACTATGAGGCACTCGGTCAAACATTTCACTGCATTACCCATTGACCATTTGACCATTTGTTAGTAGGGAGGATGAATAACAAATAAATTAACCATTGGAACTTCAAACCAACTTGTTGTTTGTACATAGAACTACCAGGAACAGTCAACAAAAGGACTGAGAAACTACACAGATAATATAATCTTTGCATAGAATGAGAAACAACTTAGAAAACCATCAAATGACTAAATTTCCTATCAATATTGCACTTTGGGTTTTTTACCAGTAGCCTCTTTCCCCATTGAAACAACTTTTGGATCATTGAAAGCCTTATGATTCACCCTTGCCTCACACACCAATGTGGTATTAACCAATAAAAACTCATTCATGTATTTATGTTAAGTAGGTAGAGGATTTCACAAGAAGTTTTTAATTAGCTTGTTTTCGGTAAGATTTAACCCATGTGGATTTTAGTCATCTCCAAGATGACCAAATGAAATTAATGAGACATCATACTAATGAAAATTTCCCTCATATATATATTGGTAATAATTACAAGGCAAGGAGACCTACTTAGCACACAAGCACCTTTAAGCATTTGTTTGTAAGGGGAAATAGTTTTTAAGTCAAGCTCCTTGGCCCATATTTCAAGAGCGGGGGTTCACAAGAACCCAGGTTTCATAAGCACAAAATGTCCACCACTCATTGCATCTAGGTGATGCTCTCCCATGGAA
>MU223728.1:610814-624279 GCA_018584345.1 Thuja plicata | reverse complement strand
AAATCAAAGCACCTATGCTACCAATTGGAGCTGCACTTGCAAGGGCACATGAAGTTATGGAAGAGGGTGTTTTTGAGCATAGCATGATAAGACATAACATCAAGTCTATTATTTTGATTTATGACAGTGGTCCTATTCCTTCATCCATTGCTTACAGGGACAAGCAGGTAGAGAAATCTTACAAGTTTGGCATTTGGGATATGGAATCATCATGTCGTTAGGGATATTCTTCTGTTGTGGGGATTCCATTAGAAAATAAGAACGAGGCCTTAGTTGTGTACCCAAGGCACCTAGGGACCAAGTTAGTGCAGTATGTGGTCAAGCAAGTAAGGCAATTAGGTTTTAGACATGAGCCATAATATTTGTCTTTGTTTTGACTCCCAAGATCAAACTGTTGTTCTAGGCTTGCTCCTAGTAGCCCTCTCAATCGGGTATTCAACCTCTATCTCCAAAGTCTTCCAAAAAACTTGGTGAACAAACTAGGTTTTTAGACACCCTTCAGAAAGTTACAAAACATTATATCCCAACCTAATATCTTCCGCTCATGCTAACGATCTCATTAAATGCCACCCAAAACCTTATTTGAAGTTTTCTTCGTGGCTCCTGTCAAATTAAAAACTGGCCTTCTTAAAAACTTAACCATCATTACGCCACCAACTTATGTCATGGGTCCCATCAACTATCCTTTCACTGATGACTCTGCCCATAATCTATCTTTTAACCTCTTCGAACTACTTTGAACCAAGGTTCAAAGAGGTTCAAAGTGGTTCACCTCCAAAAGGTGATATAGGCCAGGGCCCACCTACAGAAAACAGTCGTTAGAAGAGAAAACATTCATTGAGCTACTATGAACTACTTTGAACCAGAGTTCAAAGAGGTTCGAAGTGGTTCTGGTGAAATATGAGCCTTGGAAAGGATCCGTCCAGGGAAGGCCAAATTTGAACTTGACAAATTTGAAGGGTATATGTGCTTGAAGGGTTACCGCAAGGAAAGACTCTCAAGGGAACGTGATAAAGAGCTTAAAATTAATGAAATAACAAGGGTCTTTGACACTGCAACAATGGCGACTCTAACTGACCCTAACATCAACTCTAGCTGGGGACTGCATATTTCTCAATGTGCAGAGAACTCTAGATAACTGGTTTCGTAGAGAAAGCCAACAAAGGGAAAGAAAAATAGACTACTACGACACACCAAAAAGGAAAGCAGGGGAAAAACTACCTAATATGTACATGGATACTAACTGAGGTACATCATTAGATCTTGCATAACTTAAGGTCCTACCCATTGTAGGTAAAAGGAAGATTCACACCATCTGGGTAAGACAACCAAAAAGAATTTGAACCAAGGGCTTCAGAAATAATGAATGGGCCCTTCCATAAGGACTCAAATTTCCCATGAGAACCTTTAGGAGCTTGTCTCTTATCCCATAGAAGCACTTCATCTCCCTCCATAAAGTTATGAGTTCGTACTCGCATATCAAAAATATGCTTCACTTTCAACTGGTGTTTTGTAATATGATCCACCAGATCTTCTCTTTCCTCTTCCATCTTAGCCAAATGCATGACACGTTTCTCCAAGGGATCTTTGAAATACTCATCTTCAATTATATCTTGGAGCTTAGCTGAGGAGAGTTCCAAAGGCAATGATACATGCGCCCCTATTCCATATATCAGTTTGAATGAAGCCATCCCAATTACTCATTTCAAAGTAGTTCGATCCGCCCATAAAGCTTCGTATAGTTTCTTATCCCATTCACAAGGGCTATTGTCCACCAATTTTTTCATTATCACCACCAGGTTCTTATTACTAGATTCTGCTTGACCGTTCCCTTATGGAAAATAGTCAGAAGAATGAGCTAAAGATATGCCATGCTCATAGTAGAAGGCTGAAACCTCCTCAGAGGAAAAATATGTAGCATTTTATGCTACTATCTTAACCGGTACCCCGAACCTGACAAAAATATAATTTAAGAGGAACTCACACACCACCAGAGAGTTTGTTTTCTTAGTGGGAACTGCTTCCACCCACTTTGTAAAATAATTAGTGGCTGTGAGAACGTAGACATGCCCAGCACTATATGGTGGGTTCAAAGGCCCCATGAAGTCTATTCCCCATTGCTTGAAAGGTTTGTCAACAATTACAGGTTTAAGAGGCAGGGCGACGAGATGAGGTCTCCCAGTGAAAAGTTGACATTTTTCACAATTGCAAACATATTGGTATGCATCTTTGAACATGCCAGGCTAGTAAAAGCAATTCCAAAGAATTTTAAACGTTGTTATTGTTGAAGAGTAGTGACCCCTGCAGGCCTCATCATGAAACACCTTCAACAATTCTTTTTGCTGCTCAATGTCCACGCATCTAAGAAAAGTTTCGTCTATGCTCCTCTTGTATATAATTCCCTGAGATATCACATATTGACTATCCTTTAATTTCAGGTTGTTCCTTTCTTTTGGGTTTAGGTGATAAGGACATTCACCATAAGTAAGGAAATAGGCTATGTCAGAGAACCAGGGGTTGGTTAAACTGACTAGCAATGCCATGGGTTCTTCATCAATTTTTTTAGACGTCTCACCATTCTTTGCTATCAATTTGCATAAACCCTTCCCCCTTACCAAATTGGTTTGGTTTAATTACCAGGTCATACTCTTGGATCTTTGCTATCCAAACTGCTCTATTATTCATACCAATCTCCCTTTGATTCAAAATAATTTTCACTGCTATATCAGGTACAAAAACTGTACAATGAGAATGAAGTATATAGTATTTAAACTATTTCACTGCTTTTACCATAGCAAAGGCATGTTTTTCCATTTGGGAATACTTAAGCTTGTATCTTTTTAGTGGCATGCTCATAAAGGCTATGGGTGCTTCCTGTCCTTTCTCATCTTTTGTGTTAGTATACCCGACAGAGTATGTTCAGAGGCGTAGAAATAAATGATAAAGTCCTTTTTGAAATGGGGACTCTTTAATATAGGAGCCTGTGATAGTGCATTTTTAATATCTTTGAAAGCTTGATGCCCATTCTTGCTCCACTTGAAAGGAAATTTCTCACTCATCATATCAATCATATTCTTAGTAATTTTTAAAAATTTAGGAACAAATGCTCACAAAAATTTTACCTGACCAAAGAAGGACTTCAATCCACTCTTGTTTGATGGCAAGTTGAGTTGTTGAATCACCTTTACCCACTCGGGGTCAATCCGAATCCCATCTTTTGAAATGATATGACCAAGTAATTTACCTTCCTCCATGAATAACATTGATTTCTTGGGGTTCAAAGAAATGCCGTGACTTCTACATCTCAGGAGCACTGTCTCAAGATCCTTTAAGTGCTGACTTCTCTTCTTCAAAAAGACAGTAAGGTCATCCAAGTATACCACTGTAATTTTGTTCCGAAGATCCTTGAAGGATGAATTCATTTCTCTCTGGAAGGTTGCACTCACGTTGATTAGCCCAAAGGGCATACGACTATATGCATAAGTTCCCCATGGGGTGATGAAAGCCATTTTGTGCTGATCACTTTTTGCCACACTGATTTGATTGTATCCAGAATAGCCGTCTAGCATAGACATAACTTCAGATCTAGAAACAGCTTGAAGCACATGTTTCATCACATGTAAGGCATAGTTATCCTTCAAACTTGCTTGGTTCAGGTTACGAAAATCTACATAGATCCTAATTTCGCCATTCTTCTTTCTCACAGGGACTATATTGGTGATCCATGTTGAATGGTGGATAGGATAGATGATCCTTGCCTGTAACATTTTTTTTACCTCCTTTAAAATAGCTTCGGACACTTTTGGATTATAGTTCCTTAATTTTTGGCGAAATGGGGTTACGCTAGGCCTTAAAGGGAATTGGTGTTCAAATTGACCTCCTCTGAAATTATTCAAGTCTTCATATCCCCAGGCGAAGACATCTTTGTATTTCCTAAGTAACCTTTTCAAGTTTTCTTTTTC
This sequence comes from Thuja plicata, assembly GCA_018584345.1. Lineage (NCBI taxonomy): Eukaryota > Viridiplantae > Streptophyta > Pinopsida > Cupressales > Cupressaceae > Thuja > Thuja plicata. The sequence continues at coordinate 620,317 of MU223728.1, read as the reverse complement.
AGACAAGGTACAAGTCGGACCAATAGAAATCCATTTTGGATTATCTTTCTCTCCTATATCAATCTTTTCATATTCTTTAGAATTATGCACATGAGATACCTTTTCTTTAACGGTACTATCATCTTTCCTTCTGAACAAATGTTCAAGAGACATGAGGCCTTTGGGAATCTTATTTCCTTTCAGTTGGATCACTCCATCACTATCTACAACATCTTGGTGGACTTCTTTGCACTCGCTATAGGATCCTTCAAAATATACATCAGAAAAACCTGCGGCACATTCTAGGAAATCTCTGAGCTGGGAATCACTATCAAAGACTTGCCAATACTCTACATTGTTAGGTATTCTAGGCTTGTAAATCATTGCAACTTGATATTTTTGAGTTTTAAAATTAGGGTGAGGCAATAAAAGTGAAGCTGAAACTGCCAAGGCATCTGCTCTGGTATTTTGATTCCTTGGTATAAATTCTATGGAGAAGGCGTCAAAGAAATCTAACTCATCCCATACCAAATTTCTATAGTGTCTCAACTTCTCATTCTTGACAGACAATTGTCCTCTCACCTATTTCACAATTAGCTTAGCGTCACCTTTCACAACCATCTTCTTGACTCCCCTCAATTTTTCTTCTTCTAACCCTAGGAGTAAGGCTTCGTACTCTGCAGTATTATTAGTATTTTTGAAATCTAATTTGAAAGCAAGAGGAATACATTCTCTATTAGGAGGGAAAAGAACTACCCCCGCGCCTGAACCTGAATTGGAGCAGCTACCATCAAACTCCATCTTCTAGATATCCTCTTCTTTCTGAAAAGAAGTTTCACCATCCTTTTCACGATCAGTCAAAATAACATAGTTGCTGAAATAACACTCCTCGTACAAAATTTGAGCTTTTGGATTATCAAAAGGCAACACAATATACTTATTTTTTGGTTCAGGTTCAAGTTTCACTTTCTTTTTACCAACCGGTATCAGGGCCTCTGACCAGTCCATCTTAATGTCTCCTCCTAAGTCTTTGCAGAAATTTCTACTGAGTACCATACCGTAGCTTGCTGGGATATCTGCTACCAAAATAGTCAACTTCAGATTCTTGTCAGGGTATGCAGCAAGAACGACTTGGGCATCTTTGACCTGACCCTTTAGTGGAACTTCCTTCCTAGAACTTCCTTCCCATCCATAAAGTAACAATGACCATAGGTTTTAGTCAAGGTGAGACCTAGGGCTCTTGCGACCGAGGCAGGCATGATGTTATCTGATGCACCAGAATCGACAATGTAATTACTAAGTTTCTGGCCATTTAGAAGCAAGGAGATGTAGAATGGACCGGGTTTCTTTTCTTCCATCTCACTTTCAACTGTATTAACAGAGGGACAATCTTTTGGTGTCTGAGGGGTGTCTTGAGGTTTAAAGACGAGTGCTTCTTCAACTGTGGTGGTCTCACCTATGAGAGGCTTGTCTAATTGGGGGCTTGAACCTGACTCTCCTTTAACATATTTTACCAACCTGTCCAACTCTTTGGGGTTCATTTTGAGGTATTCTACAGGGGAAATAGAGATTGTGGTGCTTTTACAGAATTTGACAAAGTCAAAGGGAAAAGGAGTTGGATTACCTTTTGAAAAGATCTTCACCTCAGGACCTTTTGGATTTGTAGAAGTATCTCCATTTTTGGTTTCTTTACGTTTAGCATTGGCAGCAGCAATTGAACTGGGGACAAACTTTTGTGTTCTCTAATTTCTTGTTAGAATCACACAAGCAGGATCTTGTAAGGTTGCCAAAAAACTTCCATCTCTGTTAGAGCCCGACTCATACTCTAGATAAAAAGAACTGGATGAACCAACATCGGGTGAGTCTTTCTCTTCTCGTAACTCTTCTATACCAATGGTGTCTTTTGTAGCATTAATTTGAAGACACCTTAACCAATCAGGACAAGATGTTCCATTATGACCTCTAGTTAGATGAAAGGAACACATTGTTTCTTTTGGTGCAGGTTCAATCTATAATCTGGGTTGTGAAGCTGTCAAAAGAGGATTTTTTCCTGAAGGTTGATTATATTGTCTTCAACTAACATCTTGATAAGGAGATGGGTATGGAGAACTCACCTTATTCTGCTGCCTCTTTAGCATAGCCATATCATTCATTAACCTCTACACTAGAGGATCTATCATTATAGAGGAGGAGGTACTCCCTGAAGCTTGAACTTCCCGCTTCCATTTTCCTGTTGTTATGAAAGTATCTTCTAGTTGGATAGCCTGTGTCTGGGCAGCGGCCAAGTCAGCCACTCCATCTTTTAACATGTGAAAGCTTATGTCAGGTGGGACAACATTTAAGAAGAAAATTTTCTTATTTTCGTCACTTGGTGCAAAATTTGCTGGTATCCTTTGTAAGATTCTATTAAACTTAGCCACAAACTCCCACATGGGCTCAGGTATCTCTTTCTTCATTTGACTAAGTTGGAGCAATAGTGACATCTTGTTATCAGGAGTTTTGAATCTTGCTTCAAAGGAAACTTTCATGTTGTTCCAATTGGTAATTGAGCCATTGGGTAAATGACTGAACCAGTCGGGAGCAGTGTCAACCAAGGTTCTGACAAAGAGTCTAACTTCTATTTCTTGAGTAGGAACACTTAACACGCCACAAACGGTATGAAAGGCACTAAGGTGATCATCAGTGGTTACTTTTCCATCTCTGCTGAACTTGGGCAAAACTTGATTAGCACCTTTAGGTAAATCTCTAGGAGGATTAGCTCCTAAGTTCAGTGGGCCAATATTTTGACCCCAGGGTTGATTGGCAACCATGTTAGGCAACTGAAAATTCAAAGGATGGATATTGAGAATAGTAGGTACCACAGTGCTGAGTGTTACAATAGCTTGAAAAAGAGGTGGAACAATTGGCTAGATGGAGGCAAGGATGGTTTGCTAAAAGTTTGGGTTTTCTTCTTCTTGCGGGTATTAAGATCAGATCTGAAACTAAGGTTCCTCAGGGCTTCAAAATCTTCGTCAATCAGTCCCCTACTCCTATCACCTCTAGTGTATCTCTTTTCTACCAGTTTAAATATTCATAAAAGGCCTTAATTTCTCACTGGGACTTGTGCAAGCCTATCTACTATGACTACTTCATGAGCAACTGGTATACCCCTCAGTCACTCAGCTATTTCTTCTTGCTTCTCAAGCACTTCTTGGACTTGATGAAACTATTGGTTACTACGTCTAAATCTCCACGTTGCTTCAGCAAGGCTTGAGATTATGTCTTCTTGTGTGTCTCCAAATCCTAGGTCAGGTTGAAGCACAGGAAACACGTCGTTGTGAGGCAACACCATCTTATAGCATTGTAATGAATGGAGAATCTGATATTTTAGACTGGACTCTCTCCAATAGAGTCACCAAAAATCTGTTGGCGAACAGATTTGTCTTCCTCTTTTTAAATGAAAATGGATAAATACTCTATGTTTTTGAAGAAAAATGATTCATCAACAGTTGGGTAAGCATAAAAAATTGCTTCCCTATGAATTTATAAGGTTCAGCTTCCTTGTGAGATATTCAATGAATTACCGACATAAAAGTAAATTCATACACCTTTAACCAGAAAGTGTACAAGGACCACTCAAATACTCTTGGGTATTGAGGTAATTTACAAAATCAACTAATAATTGAAATAACCACAGAGTAAACTGAGATCTACTAACTACTTCTAAAATTGACAACCTATGAAATAACTCAGGAAAGACAAGCTATAAAGAAACTTGAAACGACTGAATATAAATAAGATATGCGCAGATTTAAATGTACCAACTCTCAAAGTAATCAATACATTCCAGATTTTGATTCAAAGATCTAAACCATACCATGCATCTGTATATTCATATATTAATCTGATCAAAGTCTAATAAAAAATCAGTTGCTAGCTATTTTAGATATTAAAGAAAAGCCTATGCTAACTATCTACTTCCAAAAAGAAACTATCTATTTTCTACCTCAATTTTCTAACCCTTTTTCTATTCAAAGCTCCCGTATTAATAGTTTCATGTCCGAGAGAGCCTCCAGAAAAACCCGGCCTCTTAGACACCAAAAAGAACCATTTAAAACTAGTTACATAACTAAAAATAGAGTTTCAAAACACGCGCCATTTAAAACATAAAGAAAGGGAAATGCTGTCCTGAAAACTACTAACTCCCTTCGGGGCCTTCTAATGTGGCAGTTTGTACGAGCTTCTAGGATCATAACACATTCATTAACTCTTGGGCTGGCTAGGAATGTAGGTTCTTCAGGCCTGTCATCTTTTCCCGAGTCGCATTCTTTTCCCACCTTAACTCCCTGATTCTCTCCATCTGCTTCAACAACTGACCTCTATTCAGCAGCAACATAGACTCCACGTTTGCAATTCTAGTGAAATCCTAAACTGTAGGCGCTTCATTTTCCTTGAGAGCATTCATGGTGTCTGTGAAGACTTTTACCATGGCATCCGCATCCTTGTTACCTTCGTCAATTTGCAAAATACTCAAGGGATTCACTATCTTGATGTCTTTAAGGGCATCCACATGCATATTCAACACCTCCTTTTCTATTGCTTTGGCTTGAGAGATCACATCTTTAAACATTGTATTTTTCCATCCAAAGTTCTACTTCAGGATGAACAGCATACAGGGATCTACCAATTTCATCAGATTCTCAGCTAAGAATTGAGTCACACCATAGTTTTCTATTTCTTGAACCTGTATGACGATCGCTGCGCATTTCATTTCCTCCATTTTTGAGCTTGGAACTAGGGTTTGAACCTCACCAAGTAATGTTTCTCCATCTAATAAAATAGATATAAACTCACAGATGAAAGCACTCCCTTTAGTGATAACATTGTTTATCCAAGACTTCACGACCCCCATCAGAACCTTCCCCTATTGTATATGTTTCACCAGCTTTTGGCTTTCAACTGAATTTGGATCAAAATCTTGTGAAGACTGTGCCAGTGGTAGAACTCCATCACCAGCGAGTGAGGAAAGAAACTCATCCATGGTAGAAACCAGCTATTTCAATTTAGGTTTCTCCCTTCCATCCTTTTGTGACTGCCCGAGCATATGATCAGCTGAGAATTTAAATAGGTGATCCCTAGAATCCCTATTCAAAACACTGAGTTCCATCTTCATAATTTCAAAGTCTTCGGCCTCTGGTTCCTGAATTCCCTCTTTAGGCTTGAAAGTGGCTATTTCTATAGTCACCTTTCTAGTAGATGGATCGGTAGATAGCCTAGCATCACTCTTCACTCTTTTTTCTTTGGGGATCCGGGTAGCATATTTAGTAACAATGTCCTTCACAGGAAGTGAAATGGGTTTGTAACTCTTCTTCTTATTCACCGATTTAGTTAGCCAAGGAGGGACTGAACCGATGACTATTTGATTGTTGGGAGTTTTTACAGGAGTATTCTCAGCCTGGGATTCCTCTATATTCATGATAGAAGTCTCTTGTCCTTTTACTTGTTGATCCGGAGGAAATTAAATATCATCTTCATTAACCTCAACATCTAGGTAGTCGAGTCCTAAAGCTGCCATCTGAGAACGCTTCTCTGATCTTGTTCTTAGTCTCGATCTCGGTGCAGTCGAGTGCCTACTAGAAACCACCTTTTTATTAGGAGACGTAATTTTACCTACATTTGGAGTCACAGGAGATACATTAGATGGGGCATGTTTCACATTTATTAAGGCTGGTCTTGCGCTATGCTTTTCAAGAGGGGGGTTCTTAGCTCCTTCCTTCTTCCTCTTTGTTAACCAGCTTTCCGTGACCTAGAAAATAGTTTGGGCCCTCAGCTTTATATCATCTTCTTCTCTCCTATTCCAATATATGTTTGGGGGAACTCTCACGTCCACATTGTTAGCCCCTGAACTTGTGGTTTTGAAACTATCCTCCTTCACATCCTTAATATCAAGATTTAACTGCAACATTTTGATCTGTGAAATTACAAGTCTAGAACGATCTCGTCTCTAGATTGCCTCCTCATCACCGAGATCTTCCCATAGGTCTTCCAGGTGCGAGCTGGGTGAAGGATAATTACTTAGGCTTAGAAGTTGCCTGGCGAAGCCCTTATTGTCAAAACCCCTTCTTAACTTATAAAATTGCAAGTGAAAGTTCAACAAGTTGCTTGCTATCACCGAAGCGTCCATCATATTGTTACAGGCTAAATTACCAACTTTAATTGGGAACATAGAAGGCCATTTTTCTTTTGGCAGAGCATTTTTAATAACCATGAACAATTGCTTGCAAACTTCTGCCAAAATAAAATAATCAAAAGAAAACCTTGGGAGCCTGAGAGGTTCATCATCAAAGCCCTCGACCTGAATGTAGGTGAAACATGGGAACTAAATATATAGGCTTCCATAGTTTTGAATCAGTTTCCGTGCCTCCAATGAAACTCTTTGGTTTGGGACTCCTGCCAATTGTTGACATAATTTACTTAGGAAAACATCATGAACCTTCCTGTAATTTTCCAAAATTTTATCTTTCCTTAATAACAGACAATACTCATAAATTAAAAGATCTTCATTTCAAGGAACGTGTTGGATGGTAGACAAATCTTGTGTGCATGCTAGGTAGTATATCAAATAGGAGGACATAAAATAATTCCTTCTTAATGGCCTAAGCCTATTTAAGTTGGTCCCTCAAGGAACCAGCAATGATCTCCGCCCAATCAATATGTTGACCCCCTTACAAGACTATCTCTATAAAGTGAAACATCCACTCTTCATAGAGAAGAATTTGTTCTGAACCTTTAATTCAATGAAGCAACACTATCACATCATGAATAAGGGGTTTCATGTGATCCTTAGTGAGCACTTTAGGCAACCAAGAGCTACCTCTATAATTGGTTTGAGTCCACTTCCTAGCCACATGACTCTGGTTTTTATCTTCATTCTCTCCGTACTGAGCTAGAGATTGGGTGGGTGTAAAACTAACAAGAGATTCTTCTGGGATTTTGAAAATAGCCTTAATAGTCTCCCTATTGACTGGTACAAGGGTTTGGCCTTCTGCATTCAAAACATACTTGGATTTAATATCATATCTATTAATACATTGCTGAACTAATTCTGGGCATACAACTAATGGTGGGAATGCCGCGACTTCTAATAATCCACTCGACAGGAATTCTAGACTATGGTCTTCCGCTACACAGTTGTGTAGTCAACTGCCATTTTTTCTACTGATATCCCTAACAGGTTTGTGTCTGAGACAATAGGAGCTCGACACTGCATATTTCTAACATTCACGAAGAAATGTAAACTGGATCTCATCCCTTCTTCAGGAATAAAAACACATATGCCCCCCCTCTTTAATCAATATATTAAACAACAATAGGAAATGAGAAAAGGCTTCAGGAGCTACCTATTTCACGTAGACTCGGAACAAATTCGTTTCCACAGCCGAGACTCCACAGAAAGATAATAGGAAAGGAAAACTTATAGAGCTATTTATATTTTCAAATTAATGCTTGAAAAGATCGACTTTAATGAGCATAAGTTGGGGACATTAATTTCAATGATGTGAGACGTAATGAATCAGTAATAGGACATCCTTGAAATCTGCCATATTTAATATCATTATTAACCATCCCCCAAATGATATCTTCCACTCTTGCTAACGATCTCATTAAATGCCACCCAAAACCTTATTTGAATTTTTCTTCGTGGCCCCCGTCAAATTAAAAACTGCCCTTCTTAAAAACTTAACCATAATTATGCCGCTAGCTTATGTCATGGGTCCCATCAACTATCCTTTCATTGATGACTCTACCCGCAATCTATCTTTGAACCTCTTCGAAATACTTTGAACCAGGGTTCAAAGAGGTTTGAAGTGGTTCACCTCCAAAAGGTGATATAGGCCAGGGCCCACCTACAAAAAATAGTCGTTAGAAGAGAAAACATTCATTGAACTGCTTCAAACTACTTTGAACCAGAGTTCAAAGAGGTTTGAAGTGGTTCTGGTGAAGTATGAGCCTTGGAAAGGATCCGTCCAGGGAAGGCCAAATTTGAACTTGACAAATTTGAAGGGTATATGCGCTTGAAGGGTTACCGCAAGGAAAGGCTCTCAAGGGAATGCACTAAAGAGTTTCAAATTAATGAACTAATAGGGTCTTTGACACTTCAACAATGGTGACTCTAACTGACCCTAACAAAACAAAAAGTTGGAAGGGGCATTAAAATTATTGGGTATAGATGCAACATCAAAAAAGAGAAAATTTGTTGACATGAAAATTCATATGATTGAAAATCTTAGGAAAGGTTTGAACTAGGTAGGGAAGTGATCTCGAACTAAAGATAAGACCATTACAAGAAAATTTATATTGACATCCATTATAGGTAACAATATGCTCTGAAAAAGACAAATATCTTCAGTTTCATCTCAGATTGGTTTTAGTAGGAAAACAATATCATGATATGTTAATAGGAGAATTCTTTTGGATGATAGCACCTTGGAAGGCAGTTGGGCAATCATGTGTAGAGCTCCTCGTTTTGATAGGATTTATGGAGGAATCAAGAATTTGGTCACATTATTTTGGAATGATAATACACGTCCTTCATCAAACAGTAGAGATGTTATCAGACATATAATTTCAGCTAATCAATATGAATATCATACAAAACATTGGTTGGACACAACACACCATGAAATGTATGTGTCATTTTGTAGTTCAAATCCTAATATAAAGATTGGGCAAACAGTGTTTGGAAGATTGAAGCGATATTATATCAGGACAAACAAAGTGTTTGAAACTTGTTGTTGTCATTATCATATTGAATTTGATCTTCACTATTAGGTTTTTTGAAAGTTTGTAGAAGACACTAATGGTTTTGAAAATGCTCCTCCTAGTAGAAGAAGTGAGTTCATCTCATCCATTTTATGTGACAAAAGAGATGATGTAGTTGGACAAATAAATTGCATAAAAGGAATATGTCAAACATGTGCTAATTTGACTCTCTTTCCTTTGAAAAATAAAAACATTGATGTAACAAAGATGGTAAATTGAAAGAGTTACAAATATGTAAAGAATGAAACAAAATTTGGGAAAGAATCCAAAAGGCTAGAATATGTTGAAGAAGAGATAAATGTTGGAGTATATATGGACAAATTTTAAAAATTGATTCAACCCTACATTCATCATTATTTTTTTGCAAAGTGGCAAGTACAATAATTCCAAACACTGAGAGACAATTTCCCACTTGGAACTATTGTATCAGTTGTTGATTTTGCAGAGAACTATTCATTTGTTTATCAAAAGGCAATTCTATCAGAATATTATTTTTCAGAGCAAATTACTATTATGGTACATGTGTGTTATCGACATGCACAATTAGATTTGGATGGTATTCAGAGCACATCTGAAGCACGGGTCATCAAGAAGAAATATCATTTTTATATAAGTGATGATAGAGAGCATGACATTCATTATGTAGAACACTGCTTCAAGATGTTTTTTGCAAATTTGAAAGAAAGAGGTATAAAAATTGATAAACATTATGTTTGGTCAGA
>MU223728.1:562953-582151 GCA_018584345.1 Thuja plicata | reverse complement strand
GAAGGCTTGGTAACACTTGTTCTTTCCTTTCATAGATTAGTTGCATTGTACTTTCATTTTCATAGCTTAGCTTGCATTTTCATTTAGATTTGCATTGCATTGCATACATTTTGATTCTTAAGGATATTGGCATTCTTGCCCTTGTCTTCATTGAATCTCTCATTGTATGGTTTATTGGCAAGGTCATGAGTTTATAGCTCTAGCTGAGAGCAATTTTTATAAATCTTGCAACTCCATGCATAGAGAGCTATGGATCGATTTGTGAGGGCTCATTCTTGAGTTTCCTTGCATGTAAGGATTCATAGAAGTGCACTATTTTGTGTGTACAGTGCCCATTACATTTATGAGCACGCCAATGAAGAAACATGAACTTAAGCATTCTCAAATTGAGAAACATGCCTTTTCCATAGTAAAATTAGTAAAACAATTCAGGTATTATATCTTAGACTCTCATGCTATAGTATGTATCCCAGAAACAATAGTAAAAAGTGTCCTAACCCGAAAGGATATAGGGATGAATAATAAATCAGTTTGGATAGCTAAAATATAGGAATATAATTTAACTATCAAGATGACAAATTTGGTGAGGGGACGAGGTTTGTGTAAATTGATAGCGGGAAATGGGGAAACTGTGAAAGAAGAGGTAAATGAAGTCCCCATGGCATTAGTAGTGAGTCTAATTGATCCCTGGTTTTTAGATGTGACATATTTCCTCACCTATGGTGAATGCCCTGGGCACCTAAATCATTGAGAAAGGTGAAATCTAAAATTGAAATCTTCTAGACCTATGTAATGTCTCAAGATGTGCTATACAAGAGGGGCATTGATGAAACCTTTCTCTGGTGTGTGGATTTTTCCCAATAGAAATAGTTACTAAAATATTTCCATGATGAAGCATGTGGTGGGAATTACTCCTCTACCATCACGACATTCAAAATTCTCTGGAACCCTTTCTACAGACTGGGAATGTTCAAAGACACATATCACTACATCAAGATGTGATGCCCCACCAGGGAACCCAGGAGGACAAGCCAACTAACTACTAAGAGATGTGAACATTTTTTTTGAGATATTAAAACTAATATAAGTCCTCACAGGTTCCCTAACACTACTATTCAAGCAACATAATGTAATCTATTCATTTATCCATTATAGTGCATTGATTTATTAATATAAGTTTACCAATTCATCTCTTTTACTTTTAATATTAAACTACTGGGAAAATTTTACAACCATTCCTAATATTTTAACATGTATCTATGTGAGTTATCCTTTACTAAACTTATGTCATTATTTGCAATAGTTATTAAGCATTTAGGTAATAGATAAAGATTCGATAGATAAGCAATGCCCTATATAATTTATTATTCCACACGCATTTGTGAAACATAGCAAACATAATCCAATATTGAATTCTATAGCTATTTATTCATTGATCCATTAATTCATAATAGTTTTCCACAAACTTACATTAATTGATAGTGCATTCATTCATAAATACATTAATTCATACTAAGTCTAAGATAATTTCTTGGATACCAAAAAAATTAATAAAAGATACGTGAATAAATACCCTAAAAAATTATCGTTTCATATTGATAACATACAATATTTTCCCTTTCCTTTTTACCTAGATCTACCCCTTTCCTTTATACATTGATTTTATTTACATTGATATACATCATATCATTAGATCCAATGATTTAGAAGAGATTTCTATTACAAGAGTGAACATGCATAAGTACATCTTTACATATACAATAAGAAGTCTTTGAAACTAAAAATCTAGAAGGAACAACAGCCAAGAACATCCATCTAAACACAAAAATTACCTCGATATAATAAATATTAACCACCCAACCACGTGAATCCAAAAATATTCCACTCCCCATGCTAGGAGACAAATACCAAGGTCCACACAAGAAGGTAACAACAAGGATACTCTTAAGGTGATGATAGCCCTTACCAAAATATAACACAACTGAAAACACAAGAAGATCACAAGGACCAAAAAGGGCATAGTCAACATTGGTAGGAACTCTAAGATACAAGCTAGGTGAGTTTCATCGCATAGCCCTCACCCCTTGGGTTACCCTGGTACTAGCCACTCTTGGCCCTGACTCCCAAGTAGGTACATGCGGAACCGAATGCCTTTTGTGAGGACAAGGTTGTTTGATCATGGCATTAGAAAGGCACCTTCTCCCACTCCCATCCCTAGTCTATACTAGCACTAGTGACATGGGCGAGGCACAATTTAATCTTGATTAGTGTGTATTTAACCCCATTCCTAGTTAATTTATTTAGGTTATCACTTGATTACATAACTCATCAGTGGGTTACCCTGGTACTAGCCACTTAGGGCCCTGACCCCTTACTGAGAGCCACTTACCTAGTGTCATTAGGTTCCCTACCCAAACAAGCCTCAAAATAACATAAGGAATCCACATCATAATACACAAGAATCCATAACAATGTCACAACATCAAATAATTGAGTTTAGGAAAGCACTAGTTATCATGAATCCTCTGGATAAGCCTAGACCATAATTAGGTACACAGATGGATAAAATACATCCACATTACATCAAATGCATTAAATAGAGATTCTCAACAACCTAATTACATCAAGTACCTCATCCAAACATCCTAACATCATTGGATTGGGTTTAGGAGATCATTGATTGTCCCTAGTCCACCAGACATTCCTAAACCCTAATTTGGCATTCAAGATGGTAGATAACACATAAGAAGACATCATAATGTACCAAACATCAAATATTATACAAAAACATATAACCAGTGCCTTTTGGTACCAACTCAACCAACAAAACATCATAACAAGATCATGTTGCAGAAAATATGCTAATTCCTAAAATTTGGCTATGTCTGAAATTTCCTAAAACCTTCAAAATCTAGAATCTTTATTTGAACTCCTAGGAGGCTGAAACCACTCTCAAACATCCTGTAAGGTGCTACATAAAATGTAACTTAAAGTATAAGTAATTAAATGCATGTATCTTATACTTAAATGTTACATTTTATGTTTCACCCTAAGGCTAAAATCAGACTAAGACCACCAAACTGACCTAGCTCTTATGCATCAAAATGCACTAGATATACTACTAATAGATAAATAAATGAACCAACAATTCAAACATCAAATTCAATCATCCTTGGGTCAATACAAAAACCCTAAACCTCATTAAAACCCTCAAATTGACCCTAATGGAGGTCCTGCGCAGTTGCCACCCTTCCTGCGTAGTTGGTGGAGGTCCTACACAGTTGGGACATGCAGTTGCACATTTGGGGAAGGTCGTACACACTTAGACCTACCTCCTATGCATTTGGTCACATGACCTATGCAGTTGGTGCCTAGAGCTGCGCAGTTGGTCACTGTGCAAGGTTTGAAGCAACGAGTTGCAAGTTGGTCTTACGGGTAAAACTAGGCATAGTGAGGGCCTTGGGAGCAGAATCCAAGGAAGCCAAATTTTATATCTCCTTGTTTCCCTTCAAAAATGCCTCTTAAACCCATCTTAATATAAGAATCAATCTATCAAACTCACCGGAATCTAATAGAGGCTTGACTGATGGAATAAAGAAAAATATGGTATAATACGGAATCCACTGGATCCAACTCCTTCATAAAGGTTCCTAAAGACCTCAGAGTATCTTATAACACTTCCAAAAGTATCAAACATGATAATACAAGGATATTTTAACATCATATGATATAATCAAAGTTAATATAGAAATAATAATTTTCCCAACCATATTTTCGATAACAAAGTTCCTTTGAGAAATCATTCCATCAATGCGAGGTAAACATATAATGAAAATAGAATCATAACACCACAAATTAAAGCTTCCTATGATTTGAAGAAGGAAATCAAGACAAAAACACACACACACACACACACATATGTATGGTGAACATATATGAAGGATCTCCTTCCAGGATAGATCCTAACTAGACACCTGCAGAGAAACCATTGTGGGAGAAGTCCTAGATCTCTCCAGCCAACCTTCTAATCTCCTTCAGGTTCCAAGAGCACAACTATCCTTTAGATACAACCCAAAACTCCCATAATCCAGCTATCGATAAAAATACAATAATCTCTCCTGAAATCTTGATAATGTATCTCTCCCAAAATATCCATATTGTCCACCTGAGAAAATTCTTTTATCCTCCTCCCATAAGTATCTTACAGGAGTGGTTGTACGGGAAAATTCAAACAGTTGCAACCATTCATAACCAAAGGTTGACCTTAATAGTTTAGAACTTTAATTATTAAATTATTCATTAGTTGTAAGATATTCCCGCATAATATACCATTCTTAATTTATTTACTTTAGTAAATATTTATGCATATTATCTCTAATACATGGTATTCCTATATTTAATATCTCTTAGTTTACTTTTATTTACTATATAGTCTTATAAAATTATTGTTACACAAATCATAAATACATTTAATCATTTAATTCTTATCTTTGTATATATATATATATATATATATATATATATGTGTGTGTGTGTGTGCATATGTGTGCACCCATATTCCTATTTGTATATATAACCATTTAAATATTATTATTATAAGAAGACATTAATTTATGAATTTACTATAGAATTCTTATTATATTGTATTTTGATTCCATATTTTATCAATTATTGCAACTCGCGATTGTTCTATAAAAGTTATAACAATCAATCCTAGCAAAAACAGGATTACCACTCAAATAAACCAATCCTCCAATAAGACCTATGGATAATAATTCCAAAATCAATTAAGGCAACAAAGCTATCCTGGTAGCAAAACAAATTACCATCATGCCAAAGAAAACATATCCAGGACCAACTCAAGAGTACCAACCCAGGTGCAAGGGATCATAAGAAAAGCACCAAAGGTAGGTTTATTCTTGCGAGGACTTGGTACTATCTCTGTAACAACAAAAACTATCAAGGATTTTGGGGCACACTCAGACCTGTGAAGCCACGTGAAGTCGATGCCCTATACCTACAAGCCTGCATCACATAGCAGAAATACATGTGCACTGATGTACATATAAAAGAAGTCATTGCAGAAATATGATCGAGACCAATACATCGTGTGGACCTCATCCATGTGATTAACTACAAATTTTTCCCGAATCATGATAACACATCATACACAGACACAAATAATGTAGCATTATCATAATGAGGGTTAGAATCTTGAGCATTGGGTTAGTCTATAATTGATACTAATAAAAAACAACATAATCATGAGGAATATCCTAAATCATTAAGTGAGATACACGATTCATCAAAAGTAACCTTTATAGAAGAATATATATCCATCAAGTACATATCATATAACATCCTAATTATATTCAGAAAGGTATTGAAGTTCCTCAATACATACATAGAGAGAAACACATACATAAACGATACCTTTAGACAATATGTCTGACATTAGAATCCTCAGGTACAAGCTCAGGAAATCATTATAAACAAACTATAGGAATATATTAAACAAGTATTGAGCTATAAGAAAACATCAAACAATCTTACTTCATTCAAAAGAAAAAAAATTGTATTAGGGTTAGAGGGGTATTACACAAGAATTCTGAGAAATGTTAGTTGTTCATTGGACGTCCGCAACTTGCAGCATTACCCCTCAAGCCAGTGATAGTAGATGAACCATTTAGATAGTGGGGGATAGATTTTGTTGGGCCTTTGAATCCTCCATCTAGTGCAGGACACATAGTTATTCTAACCTCCACCGACTACTTCACCAAGTGGGTAGAAGTGGTTCCAACTAAGAAGGGAAATTCACAAGTTGTCTATGATTTCCTGTTGAACCGTATCTTTATTAGGTTTGGGATACCAGTCAAGGTGGTAGCAGATAATGATACATTTTTTCTTTAGAAGAGATCTCAACCTTTTTTTATGAGCATGGGATATCTTTAGCCCACTTGTATAATTATTTTCCATAGGGAAATGGCTAGGGAGAGTCCAGTAATAAGAACCTCATAACTATAATGAACAAATTGCTGGATAATAATCCTCGTGATCAGCATAATAAGTTTTATGAATCCTTATGGGCTGATAGGACTAATCCAAAAAGAGCTATTGGCATGGATCCTTTTGAGCTTGTATATGGGATTGGGGCTCATGTATCCTTACCTCTAGAATTATCAATAGCCAAGTTGCAATTGGTGATCGAAGATCAATGTTTTCGAAGCTCTCTGAAAAAGAGCATCATGTACCTAAATAAGTTGGAGGAAGAAAGAAATGACTTGGTCGATCACATTTCAGGGCATCAGCTGAAAGTCAAGGAAATATTTGATATGAAAGCCCATGCACATAAATTTATGAAAGGAGATGAAGTCCTATTGTTGGATAAGAGAAGGGCACCTAAGGGATCTCATGGGAAATTCAAGTCTTTGTGGAAAGGCTCGTTCATCATTTTCGAAGACATTAGTTCCAATGCTTTCCGTCTGTCCTACCCGGATGGTATTAATCTCCCTTTTACTTACAATGGGAAGGACCTCAAATTGTTCAAGTTGTAATTTTTTTATGAGTTCCCCCTATACATAGTAGTTAGCTATCCCTCTTTCGTTAGGTGTAGTCTCTTGTGTCATTTCTTTCCCTTGTTTTTGTGAAACTAGTAATCTAAATTTTTCTACATTTTTGGCAACATACAGTCCCCCAGTCAGAGCTAGTGTTAGGGTCTATTTGAGTCTCCATGGTAAAAGTGCCCTCGACCCTTTTTATACTTTTAATTCTTTCCTGATTTCCTCCTTTTCAAAAAATTTCATGATAAAAGAGTCTTTCAATGTTGGCTTTGCCTTTGAGTTAATCACCTTAATACTTCATGAACCTATCTTGTCAATTTTGGCACTTCTCGACCAAGTATTGTTATTTATTGTTTCTTCATGAACCACTTTGAACAACTTCAAACCTCAGTTCAAAGTATTTCAAAGTAGTTCAATCAAATATTTTTGTCTAACATCGGTGATTGCAGGTGGGACCCGTGCCATGTCATGACGTGGTATAAAACCACTTTGAACCACTTCAAACCTCGGTTTGAAGTAGTTCAAAAGAAGATTCAGCAGGCTCAAAGTGTGATATGACAGCTGATATGATAGGTGATATGACACGTCGGAGCCATAATTGTCGAAATGATGGTACCATTAGCATTGAAATGATGGTAGACATAGGGGAATTTCAAGCTGGCAAAATAAGTTAAAACGGGCATTATTTCATTGTGAGTAAAGTAGTGACATTAAATGGAAAGTAATGATGACTTAATTGATTTGATTAAATGAAGCAATCGCTAGACATCACATCATTAGATTAACTCCACACAAACCTACATGTCACATTTAATGTTCATCTCTTTGGTTATTTTTCAGCTAGGTGAGCATTCATTAAATTATTTCCTTCTGCTTATTCCTTTTTAGAGCTAGGTAGAGGAGTCTTAGTTGTGAAGGACATATGTTTTTGTTTTCCTAAGTCGACAAAGTACACATAATATTTCTTCATCTTAAAGGAAAGTGACTTCCAGTGGACATTCTACCGCACCCCAAACAAGGTTGAGAACCAGATCTGAAGGTCAAACACAAATGTCTTCCCCAGATTCCAGCTATATTTATATTGACATCAATGATGAAGACATATCTTTCTCGCCGGAGCATGAGAAGAAATCATAGGAGATGTTTTCTGAAAAACTTGAAGTTCAATAGGAGGACTTGATGCATGCAAAGACAACTGATAATAGGTTGGTATCTAGATTCCCCCTTGGCTGATAGATTCGGTCAATAGAAAGTGCAGCTTTAAACCTATCTCCTTACGAATCAAAGAGATAGGTACCAAGTATGTTGGTCATGACCCAAAAGAAAAGAGGTTTAAAATTAATGCAAGACTGACTACTGATCCCACTACAGGAAAAGTGACTGCCGAGATTGTAGCCTTCAAGAAAAAAGAAGGCATTCATGAACTTGCGATAGAAGATTTCAAGGTTACAATGATGGAGTTTGGTGTGTTGAACCGAGATACCAGGGACCACTTGTTTAAATTTTCTGCAGACCAGATACTTGGTCAATCTCAAAAGGATGGCAAGGAAAAACATGAACTCAAGCAACTCATGATTACAATGGCTAAGTTTCTCAGTTTGCTCAAAAGGTTAGAGCATTTCCCTTGGACCAATCTCCGTAGGACTTTGATCCTAATTCAGTAGATCTAAATAGTTATTGAAGCAGATGCAATAGGATAGAGCCCTAATGGAAGAAATGAAGAATTGGGTCGGTGGTATTGTTTTGGAACAAATAAATTTCATTCAAGAATTCTTCACCACCTATGTAGAAGGGAAGGCAGTTATTGGAGAAATTCATACCTTAATTCCAGGATGGAAATCAGATGAAGAGAAGTGTGCAGCCATCGTATCTCAGGTTACTGAGATAGAAGAATATTAAGTGGGGATTTCTTGTCAGAAAATCTAATTAAAATGGTGGACGCTTGCATGCTGTTTATTTTAAAAAAGAATCTAAACTGGATAGGTAGTTTATTTAGGGCTGCAATCTCGAACATGCAAGCTATGGAAGAAGAAATCAAGGAAATGCACACTAATGCATTGAAAGACATAAAAGTGGTGAACCCATCGGGTATTCTCTAGTTTTAAGAAGGGGGTATGAACACAGATCCCATGATCAAGAGATTTGAAGATACTATAAATAGTATCAAAGAAAAAGAAGTAACGGCTGAGGATTTCAGCAGGGTAGCTAACGTAGAATCCATGTTGTACTTGAACAGAGGATAGTTACCTAGACAGTTGGAGAATATTTTGGATTTCAACTAGGAAAAGAGTGCATGCTGTGCAAAGCTGGCTAGTTTGAAGATCCTACACTCTCATTCGATTCAAGAGCTGGTGAACACATTTTAGAGTTGAAAGCCGGTTCAAGAAGCCATGTCTAAGGACAAGTAGCTAAAATTGTGTTGATCTTTTATGTTTTATGTTATTTTTTATTATGGGATAGTTGTCTCTAAAATTGTTACTCTTTTAAGTTACTGGTTTATAACCATTTCTTTTCGGTTAACCCGAGGGGCCAAGTTTTCAAGGAGGCCTCCCGGGGTTGCTAAACTATATATGCTAGATCATAAAACTTTTGAGGGGTTAGAATTTTTGGAATTAGACTTAGTTTAGCAATTTTCTTAGTACTGTTTTAGTTTTTTCTATTTTGAAAGGAATTGAATAGGAAGATACAGATTTTTGCATTGATCTCAGACTTTGGTCTGTGCAATCATAATACTTTAATACAACGCTTGGTTTAAATATGTAAATTTAAAATTGTGATATGTTAATTACTTTGTGAGTTAATATATTTCCTGCTTTGTGTAATTCATAAATGTATGGTGGTTGTCCATCTTTCTAGATAATTCTCTTTTCAGTTTTATTTTAAGTTTATCTCAAGATAGTTGAAGGAACTCTTCTTTTCTTTAACTTTAGTTTCTGTATTCGCAATAGCAGGAAAATATATCAATACCTAAGAGTATTTGAGAGATCCTTATGTGCTTTCAGGATAAAATTATATTTTTTAGTATTTAAATTAGAAATTCATTAAATATTTTTGAGAGGGAGTTTTACCTCACATAATTCAGAGGGAAGCAATTATCTCATGCTTACCCAACTGTTGTAGAATTGTTTGTCTTCAAAGAGGCATAGGGTCAACATAGATTTTGATTAAAATGGAGACAAATCTGTTCACCTACAAGTATAAATAGAGGAAGAACAAGGAGTCAAGGAGGAAGAGGCAAAGGAATATTTGATAAACGAAACATCCAATGCTACCATTGTAACATGTATGGTCATTTTTAAAAAGATTGCAGATTGAAATCAATTAATAACATTAAAATTATAATTATTCTCAATAGAGTGAAGAACCTTCCTCAAGTAATTTATTTCTCTCTTTTGGCGAAGCTAAAAATGATATGAATAATATTTTTTATTTGGAATTAGAGTGTTCTAACCACATGTTTGGTAATAAAGAGTTGTTTTCTAAACTTGATGAGGGTTTTAAATAGATAATATTATACTTGTTAATGAAAACACATTGGAGGTTAGAGAAAAAGGAGCCATGGATTTCCATACAAAAGAAGGTATGAAAAGTGTTCAAGATAGTTTTTGTACTCTAATGTTGAAGGATAATTTATTAAGTGTTGGATAGTTATGTGGAAAGAAATATAGAGGTATTTAAAATAAGAAATGTATTATCTATGATAAGATTCAAGGTAATAGAGTGGTCGCACTTGTTCCTATGACAAGGAATATGATGTTCCCTTTGAATTTTGGTGAAGATAGTAATTAATTTTTAAATATGGATTATGAGGAAAAAATTTGGTTGTGGCACCTCAAATATGGATATTTAAATTTTAATAGCTAGAAGATTCTTACATCAAAAGTTGTCATTCTCTGGTTGCCTTAGGTTGAAGAGCATAAGAATATTTGTGAAGGATGTGAAAAAGGAAAGCATGCAAGGGAGACATTTTCAAAAGACAATGCATGGAAGGCCCATCACGCACTTCAACTTGTTCATTTAGACATTTGTGGACCTATGCAAATAAAGAGTTTTAGTAAGTAATCATATTTTATCTTTTATTAATGATTACTCATGAATATATTTCGTGTATGTTTTGAAGGCCAAGGATGAGTCCCTTGATACATTCAAGAGGTTTAAAGCCTGTGTGGAGAATTCAAAGGGTGGAAAATCAAATGTTTAAGGAAAGATCATGGAGGAGAATAGTGTTTAAGATATTTTTGAAATTATTATGAAATTAATGGCATCAAAAGGAAATTCACCACCACATGCATACCTCAATAGAATGGAGTGACTAAAAGAAAGAGCAATATAGTGGTGGAAATAGAAAGGACCATGTTATAAACTAAGGGTTTTAACAACTCTTATTAGGGAGATGTAGTTGATACAGTTGTGTACGCTCTCAATAGGAATCCTACAAGTGCACTAGAAAAAATGACTCCATATTAAGCATGGTAGGGGAAAAGGCCAATGTAAATCATTTCAAATCTTTTCTTGTTGTTTAGCATATATCCTTGTACCTATTAAGCAAAGATAAAAGTTACATGCATAAAGTGTATCATGCATTTTTGTTGGTTATAGTGAGAAAAATAAATCAAATATATTGTATAATCCTCTAAGTAATAAGCTATTATATAATCCTCTAAGTAATAAGTTTATTGTGTCAAAAAATGTGATTTTTAATAGAGGGGGAGTGTATGCTCTAGGAAAAATCCATGTTGAAAACCAAAATATGTTTTTCATGTTGTTATGGATGATATTAAGCATCAGAATCCCACTAATGATTTTGTTTCAAGTGCTACAAATCCACCAAGCAGTCCTTCATCTAGTTCTTCAAGTCCAAGTGCAAGTCTAGATTCAACTCCAAGGCCTACAAGGAAGATGAGAAGGTTGAGTGAGATTTATCAAAGGTGTAAAAATGAAGCACATGAGGAATCTCCAAGAGGTGAGAGAATTAATTTTTATTTATTTACCAAAGCTGATTTTGAACTATCATGTTTTGAAGAGGCATGTAATAATGAGGTTTGGATGCAAGCAATGATAGAAAAGATGGATTCCACTCATAGGAATGACACTTGGAATGTTACAAAACTTCTACATGACAAGAAGAAGATTGACACCAAATGGGTGTATAAGACAAATTTTAATAGTCATGGGAGTGTTGAAAGACATTTAAGGTAAGGTAATTTTCTAAAGGCACGCACAAAAGTATGGCATGGATTATGAAGAGACATTTGCAACAATAGAAATGAAATAGACTATTAAAATATTAATTTCATTACCAGCTTAATAGAATTGGAGCATACTTCATATTTATGTGGAAGTGCCTTATTTAATGGGTACTTAGAAGAAAAATTGTATGTGGAACAACCACAAGGTTTTGAAGTAGAAGGAAAAAAATATAATTTCTATAAATTGAAGAAGGCTTTGTATGGGATCAAGCAAGCACTAAGATCATGGTATGCAAGGATTCATGACTACTTTTATGAGAATGCCTTCAAGAGAACTAAGAGTGAACGTACCCTTTACTATAGGAAAGAAGGAAATTATATTGTTATTATAAGTTTGCATATTGATGATCTACTGTATATGGGTAGTAGTTCTAAGATGAAAGATGAATTGAAAGTTGTTATGATGAATGAATTTGAGATGAAAGATCTAGGTCTCATGAAATATTTTCTAGGAATGGAGGTTTATCTTGAAGTAAGGATAAAAATTTTACTTCTCTGGAAGGGTCCAAACTATGGATAGACTGATATACTAAATTTTTGTTTGATATGTGGATATATGGATGAATAAGAAGGTTTTTATCTGTGAATGAAAACATATTTGCTGTCATTTTAAATCTGTGAGTTTAAAATATGTTGAGTGGATCTCTATTGAGATTGATTCCTCGGTCGAAGTACTTATTTACTTCTTTATAATCTGATCATATGCATATGTGAATGGAACAAGTATATGATTTTTTTTCATTATGACTATTTGAATCAATACAAAGTCTGTGAGATTTGCCTATTTATGAGATTTTAATTACATTCATGTTATATTGGTGAATGGACACTGAATTCATTTCTTACTTTTAGGTAAAAATTATTCCTATGGTTTTATTAATTGTTTCATTAATTCCTTGAAGATTATATAGGGAGATGCCCCTTTATGCCAAGGGTAAACTATGAGTAGTTCACCCAACTGTTGGTTCAATTTGCTTCTTGTTTAAAAAAGGGGCAATAGAGTCATTAATTTATTAAAACTCATCAAGGAAAAATATTTCAACCAACATTCTCAACCAAAGTATGCAAAGTATATATTGAATTTTTTTGATATGGTTGATTATAATCCATCCTCCACTCCAAGTGATCCTAGAGTTGTATGAATGAAAGCATCATCAGGAATAACAATAGGAGTGATCATATCAATAGGATAAGTAGGAGTTGCAAATGGAAGTGGAGGAACATGTTGATCTCCAAAATTCTCACATGTAATAGTCCAAGCTCTTTTCTTCCACTTTATTTTTGGCTCAGGAATAAGTCCATAAATATGAGGCAAGAGGTTAATCCATCTACAATGTGTGATGATTCATTTTTCCCATGGCTCATAATTATCCCTAGTCAAATTTATTATAGTAGGATGTGTTCCATATCTCATAATTATATCAATGATACACTTCTCATATTACAAATTAAGATCAAAAATTATTACACCCCATAATCAGGATATAATAGACTTAGATCACTATGCTAAAAACAAAACTAAGGACTATGCATTAGAATTGAAAAACTAAGCCAAATTGTAAAAGTGAAGTTTCTGATCATATAGTCATTATAATCTGATAGCAACACTATAAAATACAAAAAAAATTATGTAGTTTAAAAAAAAATTGCACCTGAAAAGAATTTCATATTCAAGCCTGACGAGACCTTGGAAGTTGCAAGAAATAGGATTTGTGATTTTTTAGCAAAATTTAGGAAAAAAAATCAGAAATCACTTGTACCATTGTGTAGCGCATGAGATTATACCCCAAAACAAAAAATAATTTTTTCAAAAAAAGGAGCCTGGATGATTGAGATATCGTTGTTTGAAAATCTCCTCTGTAATTATTTTTTTTGAATCATCGCCACCGCACCTCCAAAATTAAAATGGCTCTAGATTTGGCCTCAAATGTCTAATTTACATGAAACAAAAATATATTTAGGGGTTTTGGGACCTTCTTAATATGATGAGAATCTTTGATTTGCACCAAGAAGCTCCAATTTTGACCTGCTACTACGGCATGTTAGGTACCCATGTACAATATGCAAGTGAAAAATAAATAGAATCTCTCATAAAGTGGAGATAGAGGGAAAAGCTCATCGGAAAAAACCTCCCATAGAAAAAGAGATCAAGACAAAAAAATATGAATGCATGGATGGAGTAATCAAGACCCCCCCATTATGACATACATCATGCATATACAATCAAGAATCTCCCCATAGGAAGGAAATAAGAAGACATCATATCTCTAAAGTGTGCTCATGCGTCACCATGTCCTTGGTTGATGAAGATGCATGCCACAAACCAACTAGGAACATACCCAATTGAAGGTGACAAGAAAGGAACTAATGGTAAATGATTGTGAACAAAATGCAAAGATGTCTCCTTAGTATAACAAGTAGGAAGAGAGAAAAAGTAGGACCCGCTCAATATAGAAGGTACACAAATGGTAGATGCTCCAAGATCAATGTATAAACTGCTTCAAGAAAACTAAATGATGTTCCTCCCCTTAGGAAGAAATAATGCCATAGGTGTATCAATGAATCCTCTGCAATCTCTAGGAAGAATTCTCAAAGTGTATGATGTCTCAGGAAACTGAATAGGAATCTCCAAAATATGAGTATGATCATCTTGAAGAATGCAATGTGACATCTCAAGTGAATTTTGAGTTTCTTGAAATCCAATCTCCAGAGACTCAAATGCCTTCTCTGAAGATAAAGAGACCTCCCCCAAATGTTGTATCAAAGGATCCACAATCATGTCAAACTTGAAATAAGTATTGAAAGTGGAGAAAATAGATGAGGGTTAGAGTGTTCCCTCGCAACAACTGAAGAAGGATCATCCACATCAAAGAGAATATGAATGTCATCAATGATGTTTCCCAAATACTCAATGTGAGACTCCACAAAAAAACCTATAATATGTGTCAAGAAGTCATCCCAAGGAGCTATAACTGGAAAACAAGGAATATCATGTTGTACTGAATCATAAGAATCCATGGCTATATGAATGCAAGCATCATCAAGAATAATAGTAGGAGGGTGATCCAAAAATAGTGGGCTACACTTTTTTTCCTAAACGGACATTGAAGTCTACATTCTCAAAAAAAAATTCAGATTCAGATGCATATTGTCGTTAAACTGTTTGAAATTGGAAGATGAAGTAAACTAGAGTCTTTTAGGATTTTTTGTCTAGATTATATATATATATATATATTCAAATTGATTTGAATGGCTTTTTTTTCTCCTATGAAAACTGGTATGTTGCTGAAAATGTCATTTTCAGAGAGGTACATTGACTTCATAGAGCATAATTTCTTTCTAAAATAGATATCAATGCGATTATTTTGAATTTGGGTTTTTAACATCCATACAGAGGGCATGCAATTGGTTTGACGATATTATCATGATTATTGCATACTTTATGAACCTTTGAAGTAGAGTAAACCATAATTTTGACATACCTTGACTGAATAGCTTATAACTTGTTGTTTATTTATCAAAATTCATCTTTTTTGATAGAAAGTAGACTCAAAGACAAACGACACTGTTATTCTTCAATTTTTGTTTCTTGTTTCTACTATTTTTCATTGAATGTCAAACTTGGAGGTTTATATTTGATAAAAAATCTACATTGGATGCACGTCAAAAAACATAAACCTAATTAATTAAAAAAATTTCAAATATATATTCATTAGAAAGCTCATTCAAAGTACTTGTGTGATGCAAAAGGATGTCTCCTTATTCTTCCATTGAGCCCTGCGCTTGAGCCCCGAAGCCATGAAAACTTCATATTTATGTTAGCCTTTCCAAATGGCCTTTAATCAGAGACTTTCGATAGCAAGTATTTTTGATCAAAACTAATTATTTTCGATCAAAACTACTTTCTATCGAAAGTAATTGACTATAATTGACCTTAATCAAGGAATTTTGATAGAAATTACTTTCTATCAAAAGTCCCTACTTTCTATTGAAAGTACTTTCTCAATCCACCTACTTTGCAAATTTCGTGAGGAATTTCTTCCTCCAAAAAAGTGTAACCCACTATTGTGGGTTCACCCATGAGTGATCTCAATAGGAGAAGTAGGATTTGCAACTGGGAGTGGAAGAACATGTGGATCTCCATAAATTTCCCAAATAAAGGTACAAAATCATCTTCTCATCATCAAGTGAAAGAAGACAATCACCATCCATATTAAAATAGATAGTGTTGAGAACTTTTGTCCAACAGTCCCAATAAAAAGGAGGACTAAAAGGTTTGTATGTATATAAATAGGGCAATAGATTATGCTCACTAAGATAAGTGATAACTAAATCACTCTATTGATTATAGTTTCCTTTCGTCAAACAATTTAAACTATTTATGATGTAATTCTCCCATAAAATATTGAGATCAACAAATCAATGCACCTACCAAAATACAATGAATCAAGGAACCCCCAAAATAGATGATTTTGGCACTTTATATATAGTGCGTGTACAATTGCCACTTGCAAAAATGGGCCAAAGTAGACTTCTAATTTTGATGATTATAACAAAAAATATGAAGCTAGTAGACTCAAAAAAATAAGACACAAGATCAATCCGGGACCCAATCAATCACAAGTGTCACAATAGGCCAAAATAGACCAAATGATGAAAGTTCAATGTCCACTCACAATGGCTGCAATTTGATAGAATATATGTCAATTACACAAAAATAAATGCACTTTAAAAATAAACAAAACCTAAAAATGTGTCTGTATGAGCCCAAATGAAGCCTCTAAAGTTGCAAAATTGAGGATTGGATAGGTATAGTCACCAAAAAAAGTAATTTCTGCAAAATCTATGCACCAAAACCAGAAAAGAAAACCACCACTAAAAATTTCATGAACATCTAGCCAAAATAAAAAATACTTTGAAAAGGGACCAAAAATGAGCAAGTTACATGTCTTCAAAGTTAGACTGCCAAATCAAAACTGCAAATGGTGAGGGGACCAAATTTTCAAACCTTGTCGATGTCAAAAAATCTATGAGCCTAAATTTTATGGTCAAATGACAATCATAGAAAAACACAAATGCCCAGTTATGATGGTAAAAAAACTGTCAAATTTAACACAACAAAATAATGGCACAGTTTAGAGCGTAACATTGATGTCTATACGACAATCACAACAAAATTAAAAAGACCAGAGGAGATGGCGTAAAGACCGTCAAATTTAGGATAGTGAAAAGTTCTGCCAGAGAAAAACCTTACTAGGCCAATGTGGCTTTGAGATCGGACGTCGAAACACCTAATTGGATTGTGGGCTCTTGTTGGCGCTACAGTTATTTGATGATGTGTTGGCCAGTTCTGAGTTGGTAGTTACCACAACCTCGACTCGACAGAGGTTGGTAGAGGTTGGCTCAACAGAGGTCAATAGAGGTCTTCTCGGTACAGGAGTGGTGAGAGCTTAAGAGAGCTCAAAGCTTAGGAAAGCTCAATGTGAGTGGTGAGAGAGTAGCTCGATCTTGGCTTAGTGAGCTTAGAGTTCACCAAAAATCTTAAAAATAAATCCCTCATTGATCGTGGGTTCCTCTTATGTATTGTTTAGTAAGTGTTTACTGCAGTTGAAATGCAAACAACTGAGTTTGTGGGTAAAGCACTATGTTGGGGTGGAGAAATTGGTGGCTAGTAAATGCATGATTTAACTATGCCACTGTAGATGTATATAGTAAAAGAAAAGATACACACTAATAGGAAATAGAGGGCTTTGGACCCAATAATTTTACACCAAAATCTTCAAAAACTAATATTGAATTTTTAAAATCCAAAAACTGAATAATTGCAGATCTGAAAATCAAATAAAAAATTTAGAAAAATTCATACCCAAGTGCAAATCGACTACCCAAGTTTGATTTGCAATTTTTTCCCTCAGATTTGACTTTTTCCCAACATAAGAAAATTTATAATCAAAATTCACTAGAACAACTACCCTAACGCAATGGTGAGGTCATATCTTTCTCTAGACATTCCCACAAGCTACTGATATCCCAGATCTGAATCGTAGCCCTCCAAAAGTTGAAACAAAAATCTCTCCAATGGCTATGCAATTAACACTTTTATGACTCTGATCCCAAGTAAGAATTTTCCTAAGTAAATGCCAAGATCTAGAAGCTCAATAGATAGCACAAGAGATACAAATATGATATGATCAATTGCTTGATTCAATAATGATCAAATAATAATGGATACAAACCAATTAAGTACAAGTTAGATGTACTTGAATGTATAGGAAATGCATGATAACTAGGAGATGTGCAAATGATAACCTATCAACCACACAAGGTGGAATCACATGTCCACCAAAGGTCTATCATCCTCCATTGTACAATGAAGTATGTGCAAACATGTGCAACAATGAGAGGATGATAATGTGATAAAAGTACTAAAAGTGAATCTCACACATAAAGTGGAAAGAGATAACAAATAACTCCACCTAAAGTGTAATTTATCCTACCCCATGTGCTAAAAGAGATGCAAACTCCTAGGTGTCTCATATGCAAACTACTATGAAATGTATTATCCTAGGTAAACTTAAGTAAAGTATAATTAAGAGTATTTAATTACACCAAAAATATCAAATGGGGTGATGGGATCCTGAAAATGGGCATAGGGTTAGTTTATGATGCAGGAGCATCCTTGTGTCATTAGAAATATTGCATCACCCAAAAAGCTTCCCTTTCAGTTTGTTTGCAGTTTGGTCCTATTAGTCAATTTTAGTCAATCCTTCCAGTTGGTTCCTTATCTCTTGCGATCCAAAAGGCATGTTCTGGACATCATGTTTAATCTATGTTTGGCTTCACATCTTGAAACATTCTCTCCCAATAAATATTTCTTATGTTTGGGCCCAGTCCTATTTGTTCTTCCTATTCTTACAGTTAGATTGGGTTTTCTGATCTTGCGAAGCTATTCAAAAATCGGCGAAGCTTCGTGGACATGTTGACCTTATGGAAAGACATGTTATCAATTAGTGGCAAAATACTTAGTCACTTATATTATTACAGTGTTGACCAAGCCATCATCTTGAAGTGTAACCCGAGCAATTGCAGTGTCAACCGGGTAGATAGTGGCAAACATATCACTTGACTCACCAATGTTACTTGAGTTGCATACCAGCTTCGAGTGATCAATGTGACCTAAACACCCAGTGCAGCCTGAGTGCCAAAGATTTCCAATTCACTATGTCACCAGAGTGTTATCATATTTCCCAAGTGTCAGTATATCACTCGAGTGGATTACTGGACCCGAGTATCAGTATTGGACTAACTTAGTTCATATTGTTTGATACTAATTAATATATTTAGTAGCCGACTTATGAAGGTAATTGATTTGGATATATATATATATAT
>MU223728.1:427753-447144 GCA_018584345.1 Thuja plicata | reverse complement strand
ATGCAAGCAATTGTTATTTTGTCATTGATGTCAAACCTTAACTGGTGAGACTATTGTTATCTGTTTGAGTACCATATCTATTGATTGATGAAGAAGATTTAACAAGAAGACCAAGTGAATGGTTGAGCTAAGGAAAATAAAAGGGTACTTTATTAGTTGGCACTCTGGAAAACTAATTAGTTTTTTAATCTTTCAAAGACAATTTTTCTGGTTGTTTTGTGCCAAGCAAGTCTGGCATGTGCCGAGAACCAGTAAAATTGCCGAGTGGAAACAGTGATTGCTAAGCAGATCACAGATGTTGGATGACTTGCAGTATTTGGATTAATGATGAGATTTGAGATCTCTGGCCGAATTAGTTAATTTTATTGGGATATTTAAAGTTAATTAAAGATTGATCCATGTTATTTAATGTATGGATAACTGTAACTAAAGCATGGATTCAAGATTTAATTAGAGACTACTTTGGAGAAGTAAATGTAATGTAATGATGGAATGATCCATTGGATCTGACCTAACCTAAGATCTATGATCTTGATTAAGCGGAAAAGATTTATCTGACCTAGACAAAGAGGTATATGATAACCTCAAGGGGATTTTCATTGAAGTGTGGATGTACGGATTGATGTACATGTGTGTATGAAAGAGGATTGCATAGTTGATTTACTGATTGGCATGACCTAGCAGAGAAGGCTGAACACAAAAGCAGAAAGTTGCATGTGTGATTTCTTGACAGATTTCCAAGAAGATCAGAAGATTGAAATGACAATGCAGGCCACTCAGTAAGTTAGCATCAGAGCTGTAATTGGATCTGAATTTGCAAAGTAAGTTGTATGTATTAGATCACAACTATTGATTACTTTCTAACCACTGTATCAGTTAAAATCCTTTAACAAGGTTGACCTAACAGTCATTTGTATTAAACCTCTAAGCAAGGTGACACTCAGGTAGAATTTTCTAAGTCCTCTAACAAGGCCACTCCTGACATGGTGATTAAATCCTTTAACCAGGTCACACATAATAATGTGTTATTGTAACCTTTAACAGGGTTGGCTCCCGATAGAGCTCACTTCAGAAGAGTGAAACTTGGTAGCATGTTACTGGTGGTTTTTCCCATATTGGGTTTCCACATTAAATACTTGTGTCAACTTGTGTGAATGCTTATGGTTTGTTTTACTGTTATGTTTCTACAAGCTAATTACATTAAACAATAAACTGCATGATTAAGTTGTTGACATATGCTACTACTGTCGAGTAGATCTAAATTGTATAAAATATAGAAAGTTTTATTTGGTACATCTAGACTTGAGGATAACTGATTCACCCCTCCCCTCTCAGTTATTCTAAATTCATTGTAACACACACACACACACACACACACACACACACACACACACACATATATGAGGAAATACATGTACAGAGCAGAGGAAGATATATATAGCACAGAAACAAAAACAATTTTGGAAAGTAAAAAAAAAGAGTCAGATATAACCAAGTTATAGAGCAGTTGTCAAACCCCGAGCAAGTACCCAAGCACATGGTAAGGGGGATTTTTGACTTAGCAGTTTGATCAGATTTTTGGATATGATAAGTGTTTTTGTCACTAATGCCAAAGAGGATGATTTTTGACCTTATGGAAAGAAATGTTTTTAATTAGTGTCAAAACACTTAGTCACTTATTTGATTATAGTGTTGACCGAGCCAGTAGCTTGAAGTGTAACTCGAGCAGTTGTAGTGTCGCCCAAGCAGTTGTAGTGTCGACTAAGAAGATAGTGGCAAACAGTATCACCCCAGTCACCAGTGTTACCCAAGTTGCATACCAGCTCCGAGTGATCAATGTGACTCGAGAACCTAGTGTAGCCTGAGTGCCATATATTTGTAGTTAACTATGTTGCTCGAGTGTCAGCATATTGCCAGAGTGTCTGTATATCACCCGAGTGGATTACAGGACCCGAATATCAGTATTGGGCCAAATTAGTTCATATTGTTTGATACTAATTAATATGTTTAGTAGCTGACTTATGAAGGTAACTAATTTGGATATATATATATATATATATATATAGACACACAAGTAGTTGTAGTGTCGACCGAGAAGATAGTGGCAAACAATATCACCCCAGTCACAGTGTTACCCAAGTTGCATACCAGCTCTGAGTGATCAATGTGACCTGAGAACCCAGTGTAGCCTGAGTTCCATATATTTGCAATTCACTATGTTGCTCGAGTGTCAGCATATTTCCCGAGTGTCAGTATATCACCCGAGTGGATTACAGGACCCGAGTATCAGTATTGGGCCAAATTAGTTCATATTGTTTGATACTAATTAATATGTTTAGTAGCTGACTTATGAAGGTAACTAATTTGGATGGATATATATATATATATATACAACAGTAAAAGGAACATCAGAGACTCATCTTTCACATTTAGGTGATCAGTATTATCTCAAAGGATCTCATTCAACAAATCAGAGTTGCATAGAAGATCATCCAGTAGTTCAACCTAACAGGTGTATCAACAAAATCCTTTAACCGGGTGGAGTTAACAGTCCTTTTCAAATCTCCTAACAAATTTGTATACTTAATTATATTGTACAAATCCTTTCACAAGGTGCACCTAATAGTCCTTATTGCTCCTAATATGGTAGACCATCAGAAGTGGTCAATTATAAGATTTAAGAGGCTAAATTTATACTATAGTACTAAATCTTGTGGGTAGCATAATCACCCCAGTTTTACTTTATTTTTGGAAGGTTTCTGGGTAACCAAATATTGTGTCAAGTGTTGTGGATGTTTATTGATTTTCTATTCCATGCATGAAATTAGATTAGACAATCTAATAAAGGATAAAAGAGAATAAGTTTTATTGGTTCCTACTTCACCTCCCCTCTCAGTTACCTAGCCTCAATATATTTTTAACAGGATTTTCCTACATTCATGGCCGACCTCCGTGTGGGATCACATTGCATTTAATTCATATCTAAAGTTCTTATGGATTTATGTCCTACCCTATATGTTGTAACACATTTTCTTTATTTTTGGAGAATTTTATCTCCTTGGATGACTTGTGGCTTGCAATCTTGTATATATTTGTAGTCTCGGTTCCTTAGTTGGGTAGCTTGGTAGAAACTTAGAGTAGTAGGTTAGAAGATCTAGTATGGATTTATATTTCTAATTGGAAGTAGGCATGTATGTCATGGAATATAAGCTAGCATGTTGTTGGGAATGTATGGTTTAAATATTTGATTATGGATGATATGAAGGCTTGTGAGGCATGTTTATTGTTCATTATTGAGTTCTTAATGAAATAGAATTGGTTGTTTCCAATGTATTGACTCTTTCTACATGGTTGGACATTCTCCATTGGGGAAAATCCTACCATGACTGCATGATATGGTATTAGAGAAAGGTTGATGTTTTCTGTGTTAGAAGATCGAGTTCCTGAGCTTGAGAAGCCCTAGTTGAGTTTGTTGTAAAGTGGCATAGTGTAGATCTAACTCGAATTTGCAGAGGACTTGCACAAGGGGATTTATGAGGAGATTGTTGCTAGTTGAGAACTAGTTTGGATAGTTGAAGGTATACCAAGGGTGAATAGATCATTGACTTGCAGGTAGTTGCAAGTTTTTCTTATAGATCATCGAGTGAGAGGTAATTAGCATCTTGTAATCAAATTGTCGAAGCTAAGAAATTTACACCTGAGGATTGAGAAGATATTACGTTGAAGGATGAACTATAGAAGGCTATAAAAATGATGGAGGAATTCATAAATAAGATGATAAATGAGATCGGAAATGTGTTGAATGGATTATGAATGAATCATGTGACTGAGGAGGAATATGAATAACCTGCTAAATATCTTGAGGTTGTAGATGTTGAGGTCCCTACAAATGAAGAAATATTATTCAGGGTTATGGCACAAGTAAGTAAGAATCATAGGATGGATGTGTTCACAATGGGCCGACATCCCTTGTGGGATTTGTGACATGGTATAAAAACCTCATGTGCCTTCTATAAGTCTAGTGGTTTTATCGGGCATTAAAAGGTCAATCTTTTGGTGTAATGGAAACCCTAGCTTGTAACAAGTGGTATCGTAGCTTGTTCACAGGTTTGAATGACGAAGGACACAACGTGTGGTGCTTGGAGGGGGATTTTCGGTAGTGGGCCAGCGTCCCTCATAGGATTTGTGACATGGTTTAACAAGCTCTTGTGCCTCCTATAATTCTAATGGTTGTATCAGTTATTAACATGTCGATATTTTGGTGCAATTTCAATCATAGCTTGTAATAGGATGTTTTTACTTTCACTTGTTCATTTCATCCCGAGGATTTGATAGATTGGATTGGTTAAATAGAAGATTAATTTGATCTTGAAGATATCAGAGATCCACAAAGGGTTAGGTTAGCACATACTAAGTTTAAGGGTCATGCTATCTTATGGTGGAAATAATTACAGAAGGATAGAGAGGAACACGGTGAAACAAAAATACTAGATGGAAGGTAATGATTGCTAGATTGAAAGCTAAATTATCTTTGAAGAATATTAATTAGAATTGTTTAAGAAATCTTAGAAATTGAAAAATAAATATATGAGTGTGAAGGAATATATCAAAGATTACTATAAGATGACTATCAGATCTAGACACTGAGAGGTATCTAAGGGAAAGGTTGCTAGGTATGTTTATGGTATGAGATATAATATTCAGGATGAGTTGAGTATGTTGAGGATTTCTACAGTAGAGAATTATTATCAGTATACATTGAGGGCAGAAGATAAGTTGAAGAAAATACATGGTAACCCTAGAGGAAGGGACGAGCAAGCTAGCATCAACGGAAAAGAGAAGAAAATCATTGCAGTTGAACCTGATCAGAGAATAATTAGAAGAGGGAATGGTGTCAAATAATTAAGAGGTACTTGTTTCAAACATGGTGGTGTAGGACATAGAGCTTTTCAATGTTCTTAAGGATCTACTAGGAATTTAGGTAAGCAGATTCGGGTGGCACATGAAAAAATTAGATACTAATGAACTTGAGGAAAATATGGTAGAACCTGAGATAGGAGAATCTCTTATGCTTAGGAGAGTCATGTTGAGTAAGAAGGAAGCTGGACCTATGCAAAGGATGAATTTGTTTAGGATTGTCTCCAAATCAAGAGGTAAATGTCATATGGTTGTTATGGATTGTGACCTAGTACAGATAATTTTGTCTGAGAAGAGATGATGCCAAAGCTTGGATTAAAGAGGCTTAAAAATCCTTTTCCTTATGGGATAAGTTGGTTTTCAGATGAAAACATAGTGGAAGTGAAAGATTAGTGTTTTTTCAACTTCAACATTGGACCTTACAAAGATGAGGTGTTATGTGATCTATGACTGCTTTTCATGTTCTACTGGGTAGACCTTGAAAATTTGATAGGGGAGCTATTCATGATTGTAGAAGAAAATTGGTCACAATAGAGAATGGTGGACACAATTTTGTTTTAGTTCATTTGAAGGGGGCAGAGGAGACTATTGCAAAGTATCTGAGAATGGTAAAGATTTGTTGTGCATAGAAGATAAAAATAGAGGTTGGTATGGATTTGATGAAGGATCTTGAGGGTAGATTAGGGAATAAGTTCGTATCTGGCTACAAGAAGGATAAAGTGAAGAAGAAAAAGGCTTTGATTTCTTATCAGATGAACTCTTGTAGAAAAATTAATAATTCTGAAGTAGATGTGATATTTAACAGAGAAAGTGCAGAGAAGAATAAGTGGATGGATTTGAGAGAAGATAAAGCAGAAATTTAGACAAAAAGAGTTTCAGATAAAGAGGATATTTGGATCAAGAATGTGCATGGGATTTATGTCCCTCATCTTGTTAAATTTTCACAAGTTCTCTTATGGAACATTTTCTTCTCACCTGGGGTGTCTGATGTAGGAGCATCCTTGGGTCATTAGAAATCTTGCATCACCCAAAAATATTTCCCATTAATTTTGTTTGTAGTTTGTTCATGTTAATCGATTTTAGTGTTTTGATCAGCAATCCTTCCAGTTGGTTCCTTATGTCTTGCGATCCAAATGGCGTGTCCTGGAGATCATGATGAATCTATGTTTGGATTTTAATCTCGATGCATTCATTCATGATGAATATTTCTTATGTTTGGGCTTGGTCCTATTTGTTCTTCCTGTTCTTACGGTTGGATTAGGTTTTCCAATCTCGCGAAGCTATTCCACGATTAGCAAAGCTTAGTACATGGATGTTCATACATTCATGATCAACCTTTGTGTTAGATCCCATGGCATTTAATTCATATATGGTGGACTTTTTAAATGTATTTAGGTCCTTCCCTATATGTTTTAACATATTTTCTTCATTCTTGGAGAATGTGATCTCCTTGGCCAACTTATGGCTTATGATCTTGTATATATTTATAGTCTTGGTTCCTTAGTTAGGTAGCTTGGTAGAAGCTCTCAGTAGTAGCTTAGCATCCATCATGGATCTATATTTCTGATATAAAGCATACATGTATTCCATGGAATGTAAGATGGCATGTTGTTGGGCATGTATGGTGTAAATCTTTGATTCTGGATAATACGAAGTTCTGTGAGGCATGTTTTTTGTTCATTATTTAGTTTTTAATGATTTGGAATTGGTTGCTTCCATTGTGTTGACTCTTGCTGCATGGTAGGACCATCTCCATTGGGGAAACTCCTCCCATGACTGCATTGGTTTATGATTGGAAAAATTTAGAGGAACATCTTATTTTGTCATATGTTTATTATGCAATGAGATATTGAGCTTGGAAAATGACCTATCTGAGAGATTTTCAACATACAAATTATAATGTTATTATAGAGGCGAAAAATTGATATTTGGAAAACACATTAGTTTTGATTTTTGGAGGATAAGGTTATACATATAAGCCCATTTATAAGAGGTGATCATGATTTCAAGGTGAATTCATTCATTAGGTACAAATTTCACAAGCTGATTTTATAGGATTTTTTGAACTTTTCTTCTTACAGGGAACTCTAATTTTTTCCAACACTTAGAGTTCCAATAGTGGCTCTATCTTGGGATGTATTCCCTTTGTGAACATCAAAAGAATCTAGCATCTCTAGTGGAAGATCATGTTCCAATCACCTCTCCTCCATAGATCATGTTAAAATGCCCCCTAAAATGAAACTCCACTTTTCCCTCTATCAAAATTTTTATTCTCATAATAAATCAACATAAGAAATTTGAAAGTATTGATGTCACCTAATTGGCTTCTTGTGTCACAATATGTATCGTCCATCCTTGTATTATAATGTCTTCTACTGATAATGGCGTATTTCATTGAAAACCCCTTTGCTTGATTTGAATAATACTATTTGCACTCTTCCACATGTTGATAATTATGATGAGTATGTATATCATTCTTGAGTACTTTAATAAATCTCCCTCATCGGTGACCCTAAATTTTTCTTATGGCTCACCTTTTTTTATTTTAAATTTTTTTATGTTACCAACTTTAGCATTCCAAGTGGGCTCCACCTAATTCTCACGAGGATACCTAAAGTCATCAATTTTATTTGTACTAAATTTTATTTTCTCCAATGGAACAATTTCTAATTATACGATCCTTTATTATTTTATCATATAAAAATTTCCCAACCTATTTTCAAAAGTAAATACCTCCTCCATTTGCCACTCATAGTAAAAATATTCATTAAATGTAACCTTATCTTGAGGCATTTTCATTCTTGTTTGCATTGAGCCATCATTAAATATTCTTAGTTTGTAATATGTTTATCCATGTGAGTTGGAAATTTTTTTGAACTATTATCATGAACAAACCTCTGATATTCCATGTCCAGTAAATCTGAAATTTGCTCACTACTGAGTAAGAATTCCCTCCTCATCCTCTTTCTCATGGATATATGTTTTTATTCCATCAATGGTGTCCTCATGAATTTTAGGTAAAGGTGAATCAATCATTTGTTCACTATTAAGTGAGCATGTATCCTCCTTTTCTTCTAGATCAATATATTTCTCACTTTCACTGCAGGTGTTAGATAATTGAACCCATCCCTTATTATTGAAGTCAGCAATAATTTTTTCCTTCTCTCAATTATTATTTATTTTCCAGTTGTTTAGGCTACATACATCCATAGGGTGACAAACATAATCATTAACTACCCCTATCATATTTATCCCTATTTGAATATTCCATTGTATCCACCTATTTTGAAATATCTGTATTTAAGGATTCTTCTTCTGTTGACAATAATTTTGAAGCTTGGTTACCATGATTATCTGGTATATATTTAATAGGATGATCATAAACATTTTTTTATTCCTCACCCTCTTCCATAACTTCTTTTAAATCTCAACATTGTATAACTAATAAGGGAGTTATGAGAGGTCTTTTGGCTTGCATTATTCAGGCAAAGACTTCAAAGTTGGGCCGTACAAATCAATGAATAAATTTAAACAATCTACCTCTTGAGGTCTAAAATACTTTGTAATTTTCACATATGCATTTATGATCCTTTTGATTAGAGAAAAATTATCCTCTCCTTCTTTCCTTATGCCAAACAATGCATCAAAATTTATTGTGGGATCAATACCTTTTAATGCTTGTTCATAATTTGGGCTTCCTTCATGTAGCATATCATCAACATTATTTGCAACATTGCAATCCCCCAAAGGGATGAATATCTCTTCTACATACTCACCTTCATTTGTATCTGTTATACATTACATTGTACTATTACTCTCTTCTCACACATCATGAGATTCAATATTCATTGTCCTGATTACTTCTATAGCAATCAAGTTTAATATTTTCCCAAAAGTAGTCATCTTTGCAAACTCAAGCCAATCAACCAAATTAAGCTCATATAATCTCATGAAGAACTCAATACACATAGATTCACCAGGCCTTGCATTGATAGGTATTTGAACCAAAGTATCTAATATTCTGTTGAATAAATTTAATGCAGATTCATCTTCTTCTTTCCTTATGCCAAACAAGGCTTGAATTAAAATTATGCGGTCAACATCACTTAAAGCATATTTATTTTGAAAATTAGTTCTATCCTTTACACCAAATTAATATAATAATAATAACTTAAAATCCTTCTGTGATGAAATATATTGTGAAGGAAAACTGTCAAACCACTCCCTCGCATTATCTCTTAAAGACCTCACAAAGAGCTTCATAACCACATATTGCTCATAAATATGAGATTCATTAATGAATTTAGAAAATATCTACACATTGGATGTTGATTCATGTTCTCTTCAATAGAACCTCGGTATATATTATCTTAGTTTGCTCAAGGAACATGATTTGGATAATCTGGATTGTCACTAAAGTTTTAGTGGCTCATATATTTTTATTTGTCGACGTGTCTGATATTTCTGCTATGGATATTGTATTTTTGAACATGGGACTTCATATGGATATGTATATTGGAACAAATTGGGTGCCTTAAGTTGTTATAGCTTCTTGTTTTTTTCATTAGATTTCTTTCAATAGAGTCGCCACCTATTTCAAAAAGGAGTAAAATTGTTTCTTTCTTCTTCTTTTGGGTCTTCTCCTTTAACAG
Source organism: Thuja plicata (assembly GCA_018584345.1). Lineage (NCBI taxonomy): Eukaryota > Viridiplantae > Streptophyta > Pinopsida > Cupressales > Cupressaceae > Thuja > Thuja plicata. The sequence continues at coordinate 437,575 of MU223728.1, read as the reverse complement.
AGTCCCTTATCCAATTTTCTAACATTGCTGCAACAAATTTCAAAACCTTGTTTCTTTTCTAATGGATTTCTTAACCATTCCCCAGTAGAGTCACCAATCGATTCTTTGTGTGACTCAAATAGGGCAAACTAAACTATATAATATTCAATAAGTTAACACTAGAGAATCTAAGCCAAATGCAAAAATATTTTTCATACACAACTCCCTAGAAGAGTACACTTCTAAGAGTATGCCAAGCTCTATGCTCAAACTTTCCAACTAACTTGGCCAACAAACGAGATTACCAACGAAAAAGATTAACCAGATTGAGGTTAAATTATTCTACACTTTAGACTTTGTAGGACCTAGGCGGGTACACCTATTCACCAATTGATTCTTAAAGATGATGCTTTTAATAGAAGACTATATCTTCTACTTGTATCTTACTTCTATTTTCTATCTCAAAATGACAGATACTCTTGAAATATATTGATTCACTAGCTGATTTCTTGATCCTTTCTAACTACTACTTCTATTTTACTCCTACAACTATCTTGAAATTTTGCTTCTATATGTTTTCTACTATCTTGATTCTTGCTTCTATTTATCTTCTACTTTTCCTATTATGTTTTGATTATGTTCTAAATGAAATTTATATGTAATGGACCAGTGCCTTCTTATCTTTTGGGCTATAGAGTCACTCCCTTCCAAACCCTACATATAACTTTGTGACACAATTTTTAAGCCCACCACTTGGATGAGTCTATCAGCTAATCTAACCTTCAATGTTATTTTACTATTGTTTGCCACAATAATCAGTCTGATTGAATTTAACTTTTACTTGAAAAGACCAATTATACAAGAAACATAAGGATAAGGAAGTCTCAAATGATTCTTGTTTATAAAATTCCTATGACAACAAATAATTCTTTCATATGAAGATTTAAGAACATCTATTTACTTGAAATTAAAATCACAAAGAATTGATCTCAAACGAAAAAATTTTCACAACACAAATGCAAAAAAAAGTACCTAAGTCTTTTATTAAATAATGATAAAATATACTATAAAAGATCAAAAGTACCAAAGTCTTTTATTAAATAATGACAAAATATACTACAATGTGTTCATCTTGATGATTGTCCTGACTTCCCTTCTATAATAATAAGGGAGCCCATCACGACTTTAGGTTTCAAAATTTATTTACTTTCATCCTAAAAGACATAAAATAATTAATCACTCTATTGACTAAACCTATGGTCTTTAGAGTGAAATATTACTTTGTGCAATATATTAATCTTGAAAACCATCATTATCCCTCCTTTGTCAATGAAATCTCCTATGTACTTTTATCTCCGTGCAAATATTTGTACTCTGATAATGTTTCCATCCCAAATTTAGACTTTTATAGAATTAGAATTCCTTCCTTTTGCATTTGCCTTCCATGCAATGTACTTGATGGATCTTTGTTTTGTTCTTCACATTTCCTTGAAATTCGTATTCACTTTTAGCTCACACACTTTACTTTAATCTTTTCTGAAGAATTATTTTCTCATTTCTAGAATTATTTCACTTTTGATTGTAATGAACATGTGTCCAGACACCATTTTCCTTTGTAGCTGCATTTTGCTTTATTCATGATTTCATAAAATATAATGTTCTGTTCATACTACAGTTTTCTCATTCTGTAGGAATAATTATCATTTGTGTGAAACCCCATTTTATCTATAAGTGAAAATGATAACCTCTTCAGATTTTAAAAATTTTCGCCTGGGATAAAACATTTATCCTCTCATCTTTAATTTCGCTTAAGTGAAAACAAATGTTCAGTAGTTTTCATTTTTAACTCTTTTATTATTTGTGTTTTCATAGATGACCGTAGCCCTAATCCAAACAACTTCTAATTGTTGCAGGCACGGAGAGAAGTAGTAAAGTCTGTAGAATTGACTTTATGCCAATCAATTTTCATTTACTTGAAACTTTTAAAACCTTTTCAACAAATCCTTTTTGTGCACTTCCAATACTTATGGCATTTCATGAGATCAGAATTCCATGAGGCATTGTGCGGGGGCCACCATAATCCACTGTAAATAATACTATCCATAGTTGGTTCAAAATATTTTTATAATATTTTAATAATATTTTCCTAATTTTCTTCCCACACCTATTTACTTTATAGATGAATATAAAGTGGGAGGATGGGGAAAACAATGGAGAGTTACAGATAAATCAAGAGGTAAAATAGAAAGAGATCCAGGGAGATACAAAGAGAGACATAGAGAAAGAGAGATAGAGAGGAAGATTATAAAGATATATAGATGGTGAGATACATTGATACAAAGATAAGGAGATCTAGAGAGGATCAGGAGTGACAAACAAAGAGACACATACTTAAATGACCTTTCCATAACTCTACGGCGTTCCCATTGCACACTAAGGTGCGATTGCTAGTAATAATTCCATCATGATCTATGTAAGCAAACCAAGAGAGCAAAAGAAGGCCCACCATTTAAACCCTATTTAAATTTTGTCCAACGTGCATGATAATAAACCATTTTAATGGTTTTATTTCATTCTTTATATATTTCTTCTTTTCAATAATATAGATGACTTCAACTCATTCTTGATTTATTTGAATGAATGATGTCCCTCTTGACTTTTGAAGATTTATAGTCAATCAATTACCTTAGATACATTATTATTCAAATAAAATTGATTTAAATAATAATATTTTTACGTCTATTGCAGTGTGCAGATCCAAACAAATAGCCTACAGTTTTGATTTTGATAAAATACCAAATGAGGTACTAGAGCCCTGAAATTTTGCACAATGCTTCTTTGTGGTGTATGTAATTACGGGATTTAATCCAGTTTAATGTGAAGGCCACCCGGATGAGAAATATTGGTTTTCATGAAAGGCCACCTTGATTGATTTTGTAATAAGAGGCATTTCTGAATAAATTGTAAATGAAATAGGTTTTGAAAAAATATCAAATGGGGTCATGGGATCCTTAAAAATGGGCACAGGGTTAGCTTATGACTGGGACAATTTAGAGGAACAACTTTTTTTTGGTCATATGTTTGTTATGCAATGAGATATTGAGCTTGGAAAATGGCCTATCTCAGAGATTTCCAATATGCAAACTATAATGATATTATAGAGCCCAAAAACTAGTATTTGAAAAACACATTAGTTTTAATATTTTGAGGATGAGGGTAATTATATAAGCCCATTTATAAGAGGTGATCATGATTTCAAGGTGAATTCATTCATTAGGTACATGTTTCATAAAGGGTGTTTACTAGATTTTGTGAACTTTTCTTCTTATACAGAATTCTAATTTTTGGCAAAAATTAGAGTTCCAACACAACAGAGAGCTAGACAAACTCACATCTGCCTTTAACAAATTAAAACCAATAATCAAATTACAATGGGCATTGCCTTGATTTTAAATACATAGAGGGCATTGCCCTGATTTTACATACATGCAAATATAAAGTCTCATTCAAGTTTATAGATGACATTTCCCTTATTTTAAATACATGCAGATATAAAGTCTCATTCAAGTTCATAGAGGGAATTGCCTTGATTTTAAATACATTCAAATATAAAGTATTTAGAGTGCACCATTAACATTTTTGCAATAGCATCAATAGTGTTGATAAATGCAAGTTGTGGCAAGCTATCCATCATCCACAGTGTCAAGTTATTTGATAGATGACCTTCCAACACCTTTAGATTTGGTTTTGAAATTCCATTGACATTATCAATGACACATGAGTTTTCCTCAACCCATGTACCTACACATTTGGATCGCCACATGGGACCCAAATTTGTATTAAAATTTCATTTAGAACATATTTGATCTTTTCTCCAACTTCATTTCACTACAAAATATGAATGGCTAGTGAAAGAAACTTACAGTAAGAAGTAGGTAGCAACAAATTGGTTGAGCTTTCCCAAACATTCACCATGCAAACTATTCATTGCACCTGATGCCAAAAAATATAAAACCAATATTAGATTTGATGAAATTTTTTTTTTAAAATGTAGCATATGAGACTACATAAGGAAGATTGAAGTAGAATATTTTGAAAATACACCTTGTTCAAGTTTTTAACAAAATATGAAAAAAAATTGTTGTCTTTCTTCTAATTTGTATGTATCGTTACTAGCATTCTAAGATAAGTTGGTTGTTGTTATGATAGATTCAAGTAAAAAAAAAGTATGATATGTCAAATCATACTTGTACATGAATTACCCATTTATTCTATTGTACCAACATAATTGAAGCTTGATGCCTTCTAGCCTATCCAAAAGGTCAATGTCACTATGGTAATCAAACACCCTATTACCATCCTTCCTGCGTATTCTTTGAACCCTTTCAATCTCCTAGGTTCCATAAGAAACACCTTGTCTTGTACTTTGACAAAGAACTTTTCTTGTAGTACGTTTAGTGGGAGGTATTAAATTTCTCTCAAACAACACCCCACAATATGATACAATACCAAAGATAATTGAAACACCCTTTTTGGGGGCCCTCTCATCTCACCTAAATTAGAACCCATTTATCACTTTAGTCAACCTATATTTGGCCAACGTCAAATTTCCATTCAAGTGACTAACCAAACAAGATTTAAACATATCCTTACCATCAAGGTCTACCACTAGTTTTATAGTTTTATTTACATTTTTATCAGTGGAATCTGAAATTTCATCCAACTTACGCCTCTACTCACTTTCCATTATTTTAAATTTACCATGATTGTATACCACTGAAGACATAGATTGGAATATAGAGTTGGAATGAGTTGGTGGAGAATCATAAGCTAATTCATCCACACCTTGGAATGTTGGATACTTTTGGTCCTCTATCCATGGTTTAACCCACCAAGAAGAATTTGTGGGATTCTATGGTCACATGCAAAGAGTTGATAAAATTTCTTGTGCATCCTTCAATCCTATCTTGAGGGCTTCTATAATTTTATCATCTGTAGATATTCAATCATATTCAGATAATATATTAACTTTTTGTATCCTTTCTTGGTGCAATCTATTCTAGATACTTTCTTGGTTCTTATGATATTTACTAAAATGAAGCCTCTGGGGATTTGATTCTTCTTCTACAACTCTATTAAGGGTTCCAACAATGTGAAGCAAGTCTATGAAATCATAGTCCCTGTAATGAAAGAAAAATCTTTCTTTTGTTTTTATTTAGTTTTATTAGGGTTTGATTGTGTATTGTTTTTATTTAGTTTTATTAGAGTTTGATTATGAATTTCCCTATTCTTTACATTTAAATTGTGTTTGTATTGAAATGTGATTGAGAAGAAGATAAGATATTCCACCTTTATCCCCAAATGGACAAATGAAAGATCCAAGTTGATCAATCCAAGAGAAGGAATAATGCATAAATGAATCAATCATTTGGAAATGAGATAAGATAAGAGGATCTTAAATTCTGTTAATTGAATATATAGATATGATATATGACAGTAATTAAAGAAATAGGAAACCAGAAACTAGAACGCAGAGACAAACAAAACCCAGAAATATTTTTATGATCCGACTCCGCCTTATGAAAAAGGTTGACCTTGACCCAAAAATGTCAACCCTGACCCAATAATGTCGACCCTGACCTGCACAGGTCTGAGAGAGAATTTGTTCATGAAGTTTGAAAGAAAGCTAAAAAGGGTATCCAGATCTGAGTCCAAATTCGTATTCCCAAACCTATACCTTAAAAAAAAGAGGTTTTTTTGTTGGGGGGGACGGGTTTTCCTTAGTCAAACCCCAATTTAGGAATTAACCTTGAAATCAATAAAGTATAGAATGCTAGCAAGTAGTAGAATTGAATCTAAGAATGAAACTATGATATTTAATAGATATGCAATTGTAATTCAAATGTAAGTAAGTATGTAAATATGAAATCTTGGACTCAATAAAGACGATAAACCTCCATGAATGTATGCTTGGAATCCACCTTGAAGAAGTAATGAAAGAGTCTTGAGGATGCACAAAGGATCTTGAAGGAAGATCACGCCATCATAATGGCTAGATCTAGGGTTTGAATGTTGAATCTTGAATGTTTGAACCTAATCCCTTCAAAGGCTTGAAAACTTGAATACTTGATCTTCAATGGAGAACATGAATGCTTGAGAAGAAGGATTCAACACCTTGGAAGCTCGAGAATAATGGATTCTTGATCATGTTTAGAAGACCTTTTCTTGCTCAATATTGTTTTTTTAGAAAATGAGAGGAGAGAACCTCCTTTTATATGAAATTAGGGCACAATCTTCTAAGGAGGCCAACATAGGATAATTAATTTCCCTTTAAAGCCTTTACCCCTAGGAGAGGAACGATATTAAATATAATTTAGCAATCAACACTTTGGAACCCGAAACAGCTGACCTAGAAGCAGGAAAAATGAATTTTGGATGACCCCCGTGTTGGTGCTCAAATCGACAGATTGGACTTCCTACGGATTTTTCTTATCGAATGAAGATAGATACAATTGATTTTCCAATGAACAAGGTTTCAAGAGCCTCCTACAATTCTGATTCCACAGAACCAAGGCTGGTGGACCTGCACTTTAAACTTGTCTTCAAAGTCTTCTAAAGGTTTCCTATAGCAGATAACTGATAACTTCAACTCCTACTTCTCAAGGTGTTAATAAGATCACAAAAATGAAAATATGTGTTATTCAAATATAATGTTATTAAATTTTCTTGATATAATTGGGATATGAACTGGATAAGATGAAAGAAAAGAGTAATTCAAAATTTGAAACAATGGAACCTTATACCGCAATTCAATTAACAAGAGAGACCAGTGCTTTATTTCAACAATGGGAAATAGAGTCAATAATTATTCAATCCTACGTTCAACTTTAGAGACAGATTTGAAAACAAAAGCTTATCATCTTAAAGGCATTATGAGATGCACATATAACTAAAAGTTTAAATATATTTCAATTTAATACTATTCCTCAGATGACGGACCAATTGATTAATGCCTTAATCAATAGGATTTAACCATGCAAAAATGAGAAAGAAACAATTGAATATATAAAATATAAACTTTGAAATGAAATATACGCAACTCAAAACTATCAATTTAAGGAATTTCAAATTGATTTATCTAAAGGACATGATTGTAAAGAAATAACAAAAATGATTACAAAATTGAAATAAATACAGACTTATCTCTGCTTGATAAGAAAGTGTATATCAGATCCTTGCATACAATGTTTGAAATCGACTATCTTTTATTTCATCATTCCCCAAGAATCCATCATCAATCATCATGTCATCATGTATCGTTCAATGTTATTTTGTTTGGCAGATTTATGAATGAATATAAATATAAAATTGAAAGGGTGTTTGAAACATCACACCCTTTCCCTAAAAACTAATCTATAACCAACTATTGCATGGATTGGATAACAAATATCCTTCATTAATCAGCCATAATAGCCAACCATTTGGTTGGATAACCTGCCTAACTGCATGCTTGATAAATTTGTATAAAACTTCTCCATAGCCACATTTGAAAAATCCATCCTTGATGCATTGGAGACGTTGGATTTGATAAAGCATTCAATTGGTACAGTTATTTAAAGAAGTCTTCATCGACAGCGGCCAATGGCGTTTCATCATTCCTTGACTATTCCTACACCATGGTATGCATTGCGTGCCTTAATATGTGCAACATTAATAGAACATTATGCCTTTTCGACAGCAGTATCAAAGCCAAATATTTATCCATCAGCAAGATATCATTATCGCTTATCTTATGCTGAGATTATTACAATTGCCATGTTGATTTTGATGGAAGACAAGACTGTCATTGTCCATGAAACTGGTGTCAAATTTAGAAGTCTCTAACTTTATGATTGCTATGAATGTTTTTTGCCATTCCACGTGTATGCTAGAATACAGTTGTAGTTCATCCAAGCATGGGCTAGTGTCATGGATTCTGGAAGCAAACTCTGTATTGCTTGGAGACAACAAACATTTTCCACCAGCTTTGCAAATAGAGTCATTAACTATCTATAGACGTTCCTCAGCATATAATTTGTTGCAGCACAACTGATCTCCGCAATCACCAGCAGCTATGCAGCAAATTACTTCTTTTATTACGCATGCATGTGGTTTTCCTTCGCAGGGTTCTTTCCAATCATTATCCATCGTTATTGCTATCGACTCCAAGGAATAAACAGTTAAAAACATAATCCAATACACCACAAAGGAGTTACGTCATGATACTGTTGATATAATAAATAAGGAACCTAAGTAAAAGTGTAGTATATAAATCAAAAGGATATAAAAGATAAAAATGCGAAGAGTTACTTCCTTGACTAACTATAATAATCCACTTGTTCATGTTTGCCACCTTCTTATCGACCTCTATGATGAAAATTGAATGGAATATATATATGCTAACTCATCTGATGAGTCATCGATGAGTTAGCAGATTTGTCAATCTCTGTATCGCTCCTAACCATGATCGCCACCTTTTTGTTCATTGGTGTACAAAACTTAAACAAACAAGACAATCGAAAAGAATATAATAATATGCCATATAAAAGTAATTATCAAATAGGCTTTTATCTCTTTCTCGCCATACTATCACATAATGTTAAATAGCGAGCAGTTTACAATATGGAAAATAATAAACGTTTTATCATTGATTTCTTTCAAATAGATAAAAGCCATATATATAAGATTAGTTTTCATATTTATCATAGAAATTAGAAACGACTCAAAATCAATGATATAATCTTTTATCCATATAATTGCATAAAGCTTTAGTATTTCTTTAATAACAAATGGTATGAAACTCATATATTAGGACAAGACTCATGCTCGAGATTAAAAAGAAATCATTAAACACACATTAGTATCATGGATAATGAATAAGAATACAAACACATAATATTATGGATGTTTTCAAGAGTAACATAGTATAAATAACATTTTCCATGATAACGTTTTATCAAACTTTCCCTTTATATTCATAAGCAGAAGATATGGATTCGAATATATGAAAAGGAAATATCATTTATGATTATCGTTATTGGTCAAATCATAACACACTGTAATCTTCTAGATCATGACCATACATAATAACATCATCCTTCCATTGAAGATAATGAATATTCAAATACATGAAGGCTTTATTAAGACAAGATCAACCTCTTTCAAGATATTAATAGATCACTAATTAAAATATTTGAAAGCATCATCGAATCAAGGATATAATAATCTTTTAAAGTATTACCTCTTAGGTCATGATTGCAAGTTAATTGCTTCTATCATAAATATGGATTAGTGTTTTATAATGCAATGATAAGATATGCAAAATTCCCTTTAATTGCATTAGGATTCATATAAAAACATCACATAAGATTTTAAACTTAATCAAAAGTAAGTTCAATTGCAATTACATTATGTCCTTTAAGAGAAGAAGATCACAAGATCAAGTTCCTAGATTCCCCTAGTGATAAGAAACCTTAAGAAAACAATTCTAGGATAATGAGAATCTGAAAACATTAAACCACAAGACATATGAAAGTGAATGAATACATAATAACACTTTGATAAGACAAGGATGATAGAAAATAAAAACTACAAAAGACAAGTAGGCATATGTAAACAGTTACTTCCCTAAACAAGAATGGATACAAATTACTTTGTTGACATGGGCTCCACCAGTGGCTCTTTTTGAGGATGTGTGTTTATAACTGAACACAACAAGATCCTAGCTATCTCTGGAAAGCAGACCATTAGAAAGCATAATGACAACATATATATATATATATATATATATATACATATATATAT
>MU223728.1:403562-427297 GCA_018584345.1 Thuja plicata | reverse complement strand
TAAAATGTAAGGATTCTCACCTCCTTTACCAATGATGACAAAAGGACCTATCCATAAAGCATCAAACTTTCCATGTTTACCTTTGTCTTGATCTTTCACATTCCATCTCAAAACTAGGTCTCCTTCCTGAAATTTCCTTTATGTGGTTTTCTTATCAAATAAATATTTTACTTTCTGTTGCAATTCTTGATTTCTTTCATGAGCTCTATTCCTCACTTCATCCAATTCAGCAAGTTGTAATTGTCTATCTTCCATTAAATCCACTTCTTCATATTGTTCTTCATTCATAAACTTATACATTGCCAACAAATTATTCCGTGGTAAGTGAGCTTTCTTTCCATAAACAAGTTCATATGGAGCATACCCAATAGATTTCTTAACTGTAATTCGGTCTTCCCAAAGTGCGAGAGGTAATTTTGAATCCCATGCTCTTTTGTTATTATCTAACATCCTTTTGATAATTTTCATTATATTTTCAATGTTGATGGATTCTGATTGGCCATTCCCTTGAAGGTGATAAGGGGATGAAAAGTAAATCTTTATTCCATACTTCTCATGAAATTCAATAAATTCTGCAGATCTGAAACACATAGCATTATCACAAACAATCTTCTGAGGAACACCAAATCTTGTCAATATCTTTTCAGTCAAATATTTGATTACCACTTTACTAGTAGCTTGTCTAGTTGGTATGGCTTCCACCCATTTAGTGAAGTAATAAGTGGCTACCAAAATCCACTTATGCCCACCACTGGATGTATCAATTATTTCACCTATGAAGTCTATTCCCTGCATTTGGAATGGTTCTTTAGTTGTCATAGGATTGAGAGGTAATGCACCATTATATTTGAGTTTTCCTAAAAAATCTCTAACATGCTTCACATTTCTGAACATATTCATAGCAATCCTTAAATATGCAGGGCCAATAGTATCCCACATTCAATATCTTATGTGCAGTGGTTTTTAAACTGAAAAGTGCCCTCCACAAGCTCCATCATGGAGATATTTTAGCACTTCTTTAGCTTGGTATGTATCTAAACAAAAGAGAAGTACAATATCCCTATTTTTCCAATATAGGTCTCCTTTCATAAAGACATACTTAGATTCTTGTAACTTTATTGTCCTCTTCTGACTATCTGTAAGGTTTTCAAGACACTTCATGTGTTTCAAAAAATATACTATATTAATGTACCAGGGGCATCTTTCAATACTTTTATGAGTTTCACTTAGATCAATATGATTTACTTGTAATGCATCCATATTTGACTCTGCCATCAACTTTGCTAACCCTTGTCCTCTAATAATATTAGTGATTTGGATCTCTATGTCAAATTCCTAAATCTGATTTACCCATCCGCATCTTCTCCCAGTGACTTTTGATTGTCTGAATATATCCTTTACTGTTGCATTGGGAACATAGGCTAACACTTTTGCACCAACCAAATAAGGCCTAAAATATTTCACTGCTTTTACAAGAGCATAAGCTTGTTTCTCATTGATATCATAGTTTAACTCAAAAGCTTGAAGGGTTTTACTAAAGAATGCTATCGGTTGTTCATATCCTTCATCATTCTTTTGTAATAAGACAACAACAATGGTATGATAAGATGCAAAAGAGAACAACTGAAATGGCTTAAAGTATAATCTGGGGATTTGAGAATAGGGGCTTCCTTAATTGCCTTTTTAATCTTTACAAAAGCCTCCAAAGCTTCATTTGTCCATTTCATGTTTGCACCCTTTTTAACATTATAGAAATGGGTTTAATTATTTCTGAGAAGTTTGGAACAAATCTCCTTACAAAATTGATTTGTCCAAAAAAGGATTGAATCTTTTTAACACTCTTAGGAACCTCAATTTTATCAATTGCTACAATCCTTTCTAGGTCTATTCTCACCCCATCCTTGTATACTATATTTCCTAACAACTTTCCTTCACTTACTGCAAAATGGCACTTCTTTGGGTTCAAGGATATCCCATATTCAAGGGCTCTCTGAAAAATTTGTTCCAAGTGTCCACAGTGATCTTCTGCCCTTTTGGAGTAATCAATTAAGTCATCTTGATATACCACCATAATCACATCAATGAAATCCTCAAAGGCTACATCCATTTCTCTTTGGAAGGTAGCTCCTGCATTAGTGAGTCCAAAAGGCATTCTAGCATATACATAAGTACCCCAAGGTGGTGTAAACATTGTTTTATACTATTCTTCTTCTTTAACTTTCACCTGGTTATACCCTGAGAAACCATCCATCATTGATAACAATTCATTTCTTGTGACCTTCTTTAATAATTCTTCCATGTTAGGTAATGCATAGTTGTCCTTTAATGATGATACGTTTAGATTCCTGAAATCCACACAAAGTCTAATATCACCATTCTTCTTTTTGACATGGACCAAATTTGAAACCCATGTTGAGTGTCTAATTGGCTTTATTATACCATCATCCCTCATCTTGATTAGCTCATCTTTCATTTTAGGGGCTAAAGTAGGGTTTATAGGTCTTTGCCTTTGTCTAGATGGTTTAGCATTAGGCTTCAAAGGTATCTCATGTTGAAAAAAGATCCTCTCAGTAAGATTTAAGATCATCATAGGACCAAGCGAATACATGTCTATATTTTCTAAATAATCTGATAATATCTACTCTAATCTTGGGAGTTAAATTTTTTCCCAAAAATACTTCTTTTGGAGTCTCTTCAATTCCCAAGTTTATCCTTTCTATATCATCCATTGTGATATTAGTAATTTTCTTCTTCAACTTTGAATCCTTATTGTCAAACAATCTCTCCATTTCTACAAGACCTTTTGGAACATTATTGGTTTTTAACTGAATGACTTCCTTTCCAAATAAGACTTCTTTCCCATTTTCTACTTCAACATGAGCATTCAAGTCTATTAACTGATCTTCATATTCTTTTTCACATGCTAAAAATTTGATTATATCTCTATCGTCTTCAAAGATCTCCCAGTTGTTGATGTTATCCAGTATAGCGGGCCTAGTTTTAACTTCAACTTGAACTATGTCTTCACAAGGGATATCATTATGCCTTAGTGCCAAATTAGCCATAAAATTCGCAAGGATATTTTGTGATTTGTCTATCCAATCAATAGAGAAAGCATCAAAACATTCCATAAAATCCCATACTTCATTTCCATATCTTTTAAGGTGAGGATGTTTAGCAACAAGTTTACTTTTAACTTGAGAAATAATTAATTCAGAATCACCAAAAACACTTAAACATTTTATTCCATGTTTATTAGCTATCTTTAAACCAAGAAGTAAAGCTTCATATTTTGCAACATTATTAGTGCATTCAAAATATAGTAAGGAGGAATATTTAAATGTTTTCTTATCAAGAGAAAAGAAAATGACACTAGCTCCATTACCATCCTTACAACAAGCACCATCAAAATACATTTTCCAAATTGTATCATTATTTTCTTTAGCATGTAATTCAATAGGTTCAGTATTATGGATTGCATTTTTTGAAATACTTGAAAGTTATCCATATCAGAATGAAAAAAATGTGTAACTAAGCTTGGATCCACTTCCTCAATAATGTATGGACTTCTAGCCTCTCTATCAATTCTTACATTCCTGCCATTGACTGGAATAGAAGCATAAGAAAGATCTAATTGAATACTACCTCCTACTAAGCTAGACCATTGTCTTGATAAAAGCATTCCATAATTGGTGGGAACTTCAACCACAGTAATATCCATTTTATAAGAAATTTTAGGACATGTAGGAAATTTAAATTCAACATTTTTCATTATACCTGCAATAGGAACAAATCTATTATCTATAGCATAGCATCTACCAAATTTAGTATCAACATTCATTCCCAATTCTTTCATTACATCATTAGGCATAATATTTACTACTGCACCTGAATCTATCATGCCATTTTTTACCAATCTACTATTTATCAATAGAGTGAGATAAAAAGGATCAGTTTTATTTCCATTTTTGCTTAAAGTAGTTCCTAAATAAATAGATGGAGGATCCTTCATTTCCTGGTTAAGATCTTCCTTATTACCTACATTAGACAATATTTTCAAAGCTTCACTTTTACATTTAGGTATTTTGACTATTTCAAGCAAAGGAACAAATATTTTAAGTTGAGATAATGCATTAGACATGAAAGAACATTCATTGGGAAGAGATTTACTAACCACCTTTTCTCTTACCATTGTTGGAAAGTCCTAAGGTTCGGCTTGTTTATCTTGAACAATGTTTTTGTGCTTCACCCTCCTCAGATCAGTTCCCTGGTCAAGTTTCCCTCTTCCTGCATTTACTATTCTATTCCTTAACTTGTAATTACTTCTTGCTTCTTCTACTGCAGCTATTGTGTATGCTTCCTTTTCCTCCTTTGTTGATTTTCTTAATTTTGGAGAACCATCCTGATGGTCCCCATATTGATATACTCTATTTAGATCAGCCTTGCAGTAGTATTCATCTGAAGAGCTATAATCATCATATCCCCACATAGGATCTTTTGATAAGTTATTTACTGTGGGTTGTTGATCATCATCATGATCTTCATCTTCTTTCCATCTTTGGGCAACAACACAATGTTCATAAGAATGTGGAATTCTGCAAGATTCACACCATGGATAATTTTCCACAAAATGGTTGTTTTTCCTTAATGGATCAGGTGTGTGTAATTCCTTGTTCACTGGTTTCCCATCCTTCCATTCTATTTTCTAAGGCATGTCTTGCAATTTATACCTATCATTTTTCTATGCTACCTGATTACTATGGTTGTACTTTAAATTTTGTCTCTTTCGTTATTCACTTGGAGGCCTTTTACCATATTCATGAGTTTGTATATTCTATCTTCTTCCTTCTATTGCTTAGGCTCTTTTGGATTAAACAACCGAGTGTCCTCCCTTTTATTGATTACACCAGATGCCTTCCTATCATTCTCAATAGTTATAACAATCTTGAGAGCATGTGCTAAAGTAGCAGGTTTATGAGATCTAATTTCATAATTTGTCTTGGTATCAAAGGCACCAATAGGTTTAACATCTGATTTCGTTATGAGATCTGATTTCATATAAAAATTAATCAAAAATGCATCAATAGGTTTAACATCTCTTGGAATCCTATTTAAAACTTTATTGAATATTTTATTGAATTCAGCTACGGATTCATTATGATTTTTCTTCATACTTGTCAACTCATGTGAGGCAAAATAAGTATCATTGTGATCACTAAACTATTCCATGAATTGATTTAAAAATTCATCCCAACTAGATATGGATCTATCTGGCAGACTTCTCAATCATTCTGCTGCATCTTCTATGAGGGATTGAGAAAAAAGTTTCATGTATACATCCTCATTGAACTCATTAAAATCTTGGATAACATTTTTTAAATTTACATAATGTACTTCTGCTGATTCTGACCCATTCCCTGAAAATTTTGGAATTGCACTCCTTAAATCATTCTTTATGTCTTTAGGACATCCCCTTATGCCATAAAAATCTAACTGTCTATATCTGTCAGAAACCATCAGGGCTCTATAATTATTTCTATTTTTATTCATGGTTCCATGTCTTTGATTCTACCTATTTGCATTATGAAACCTTTGACTGTTCCTTGGCTCAAAATTCAAATTTGTATTGTGATCCCTTGGGCCATAATTCTAACCCCTATCATTCTGACATCCATTATACATCCTTCCATTACTTCGATGTCTAAATTGTTCATGTTGATCAAATGTGTTAGGATCCTTCCTATTGTTGTGGTTGTAATATTCTCCATTATCCCACTATCCCTGATGATCTCTTCTTTCCCAATCATTGTTGTCTCTCTCAAGTCTTCCTCTTTCATTTGGTTCAAACAATGGGTTGGTATGATCATTGTTAAACACATGCCCATTATTATTCCTATGAGGAGGATTATAAACTTCATTTCTATCATCCTTAGGAGTTTCTTTATCTCTTGGTGATCTAATTGTATCTCTTATTATTCCTATTTTCCTTAGTATCTCTTCTGGTTTCCTTTTGAGAGCCCTAACCATTTCTTCATTATCTGATCCTACCTCAGCCATCTCATAGAAAACTTCATCCCATTTGTTAATTCTTTTCTCCTTTTCAATCATTTCCTGATTTGGATCATGTTGAGACTCATGTCCTCTTCTATTACTTTGAAAAAAGGGATTACAATTTTCACTACGA
Source organism: Thuja plicata (assembly GCA_018584345.1). NCBI lineage: Eukaryota > Viridiplantae > Streptophyta > Pinopsida > Cupressales > Cupressaceae > Thuja > Thuja plicata. Next base: position 421,113 of record MU223728.1, on the reverse strand, counting down.
CTCTCATGACTATGATGGCTTGAATTAGGGAATTGTTCACAAGAATATTCTTTATCATCTTTATTGGGATATATCACATGAGGTACATAAGGCATCTTTACACTTGGAGTCCTGACTTTCCTTAGCTTTCAGTGAAATTCAAGTTGATTTGGATGCAAGGATCTTCTTCCCCACATGGAAATTATTAATAACAAAATTATGTAACCAATTTTATCACTTCTATAAGTTTGTAGAGTCACCACCCTCTTCTTAGAAGGAAATGAAATTAATTGATTTGGGTTCTTCCTCAGTAGAGTATATGCTACAAGAATATGAATAGAAACTTAAGTTTAAACATATAAATTTTAAACAATCAAAACTTTAATAAAAGTTATAAGCTCTATTATATCAGATTTAAAATCTTTTAATGATATTACTCATACATCCATTTCTTTATACTTGAAAATGTAAAATCTGAAATTTTCAAAATCTAAATAATAACGATTATTAAGATGCTTTAATAGAGAAGAAAAGATTAAAAGCTGAACTAAAATATCAACTCTAAATAAAATATGAATTATGTAACTCACCACAATGTCTTAATTTAATGAATCTCTATGCTCGTCTATAAACAAAAAACTTGTAAAGTTTACTTGCAACTCGTCCCCAGTAGAATCGCCAATCTGTTGGTGCTCAAATCGACAGATTGGACTTCCTACGGATTTTGCTTATCCAATGAAGATAGATACATTCTATTTGCCAATGAACAAGGTTTCAACAACCTCCTACAATTTTGATTCCACATAACCAAGGCTGGTGGACCTGTACTTTAAACTTGTCTTCAAAGTCTTCTAAAGGTTTCCTATAGCGGATAACTGATAACTTCAACTCCTACTTCTCACGGTGTTAATAAGATCACAAAACTGAAAATATGTGTTATTCAAATATAATGTTATTAAATTTTCTTGATATAATTGGGATATGAACTCGATAAGATGAAAGAAAAGAGTAATTCAGAACTTGAAACAATGGAACCTTATACCGCAATTCAATTAACAAGAGAGACCAGTGCTTTATTTCAATAATGGGCAATAGGGTTGATAATTCTTCAATCCTACGTTCAACTTCAGAGACAGCTTTGAAAAAAAAATCTTATCAGCTTAAAGGCGTTATGAAATGCACATATAACTAAAAGTTTAAATATATTTCAATTTAATACTATTCCTTAGATGATGGACCAATTGATTAATTCCTTAATCAATAGGATTTAACCATGCAAAAATGAGAAAGAAACAATTGAATATATAAAATATAAACTTTGAAATGAAATATACGCAACTCAAAAGTATAACTTTAAGGAATTTCAAATTGATTTATCTAAAGGACTTGATTGTAAAGAAATAACAAAAATGATTACAAAATTGAAATAAATACAGACTTATCTCTGCTTGATAAGAAAGCATATATCATATCCTTGCATACAATGTTTGAAATCAACTATCTTTTATTTCATCATTCCCCAAGAATCCATCATCAATCATCGTGTAATCATGTATCATTCAATGTTATTATGTTTGGCAGATTTATGAATGAATATAAATATAAAATTGGAAGGGTGTTTGAAACATCACACCCTTTCCCTAAAAACTAATCTATAACCAACTATTACATGGATTGGATAACAAATATCCTTCATTAATCACCCATAACAGCCAACCATTTGGTTGGATAGCCTACCTAACTGCATCCTTGATAAATTTGTATAAAACTTCTACACAGCCACATTTGAAAAATCCATCCTTGATGCATTGGAGACGTTGGCTTTGATAAAGGATTCAACTGGTACACTTATTTAATGAAGTCTTCACCGACAGAAGCCAATGGTGTTTCATCATTCCTTGACTATTCCTACACCATGGTATGCACTGCGTGCCTTAATATGTGCAGCATTAATAGCACGTTATGCCTTTTTTGACAACAGTATCAAAGCCAAATATTTATCCATCAGCAAGATGTCATTATCGATTATCTTATGCTAAGAGTATTGCAATTTCCACACTGATTTTGATGGAAGACAAGACTGTTGTTGTCCATGAAACTGGTGTCAAATTCACATGTCTCTAACTTTATGATTACTATGAATGTTTGTCGACTCCAAGGAATAAACAGTTAAAAACATAATCCAATACACCACAAAGGAGTTACGTCATGATATTGTTGATAAAATAAATAAGGAACCTAAGTAAAAGTGTAGTATATAAATCAAAAGGATATAAAAGATAAAAATGCGAAGAGTTACTTCCCTGACTAACTATAATAATCCACTTGTTCATGTTTTCCACCTTCTTATCGACCACTATGATGAAATTTGAATGGAATATATATATGCTAACTCATCAGATGAGTCATTAATGAGTTAGCAGATTTGTCAATCTCTGTATCGCTCCTAACCATGCTCGCCACCTTTTTGTTCATTAATGTACAAAACTTAAACAAACAAGACAATCGAAAACAATATAATAATATGCCATATAAATGTAATTATCAAAAAGTATTTTATCTCTTTCTCGCCATACCATCACATAATGTTAAATAGTGAACAGTTTACAATATGGAAAATAATAAATGTTTTATCATTGATTTCTTTCAAATAGATAAAAGCCATAGATATAAGATTAGTTTTCATATTTATCAAAGGAAATAGAAATGAATCAAAATCAATGATATAATCTTTTATCCATATAATTGCATAAAGCTTTAGTATTTCTTTAATAACAAATGGTATGAAGCTCATATATTAGGACAAGACTCATGCTCGAGATTAAAAAGAAATCATTAAACACAGATTAGTATCATGGATAACCAATAAGAATACAAGCACATAATAATATGGATGTTTTCAAGAGTAACATAGCATAAATAACATTTTCCATGATAACGTTTTATCAAACTATCCCTTTATATGGGTGATCCCACAATAGTGGGTTACACTTTTTCGGACGAAGAAATTCCTCACGAATCCACGAGGTGGGAGGATTTAGTCGGGTACTTTTGATAGAAAGTACCTGATTGTTTCAATCGAAACATTAATAGTTTCGATCGAAACTACCTTTTTTGCTTAGTTTCTATCGAAACTAAGCTAGTAAATAATTTAGTGGGATTTTGACCCATACGCATGTTAAACTAAGAATTTACTTTCAATAGAAAGTACTTTCGATCGAAACTAATTAGTTTCAATTGAAAGTACTTTCTATCGAAACCCCCAAAATTGAGGCTATCTGCAAAGGCTAACAGAAATCTACAGTTTTCATGGCTTTGGGGCTCAAGCGCAGGGCTCAAATGGAAGAATAGGGACACCTCCTTTTGCATCACACAAGTACTCTAAACGAGCTTTCTAACGATTATAGATTTGACAAATTTTGAATTAATTAGGTCTATGTATTTTAACGTTCATCGGATGTAGCTTTTTTATCCATATAAACTTCCAGGTTTGACGTTCAATGAAAAATAGTAGAAAACAAAAAAAAAAATTGAAAAATAATAGTTCCCTCCAGCTTTGAGTCTTCTTTCTATCAAAAATAAATAAATTGAATTTTGATAAATACACAACAAGTTATCAGCTACGCAGTCAACGTATGTCACAATTACGGTTTACTCTACTTCAAACATTCATAAAATATGCAATAATCATGATAATGTCATCAAACCAATTGCATACCCTCCGTATGGATGTTACAAAACCAAATTTGAAAGAAGCACTTTGATATCTATTTTAGAAAAAAATTTATGTTGTACGAAGTCATTGTACCTTTTTGAAAATGACATTTTCAGCAACATAGCAGTTTTAGTGGGAGAAAAAAAAAACCATTAAAATAAATTCAAAAAAAAATTAAAAAAAAATATTTAGAATCTAGACAGAAAATCCTAAAAGACTCAAGTTTACTTCATCTTCTGATTTCAAATATTTTAACAACAATATGCATCCGAATGTGAACATTTTTCTCAAAATGTAGACTATAATGTCTGTTTAGGCAAAAAAGTGTAACCCACTATTGTGGTATCACCCATATTCATAAGTAGAACATATGGATTCAAATATATGAAAAGGAAATATCATTTATGATTATCATTATTGATCAAATCATAACACACTGTAATCTTCTAGATCATGACCATACATAATAACATCATCCTTCCATTGAGAATAATGAATATTCAAATACATGAAGGCTTGATTAAGACGAGATCAACCTCTTTCAAGATATTAATAGATCACTAATTAAAATATTTGAAAGCATCATCGAATCAAGGATATAATCATCTTTTAAAGTATTACCTCTTAGGTCATGATTGCAAGTGAATTGCTTCTATCATAAATATGGAATAGTGATTTATAATGCAATGATAAGATATGCAGAATTCCCTTTAATTGCATTAGGATTCATATAAAAACTTCACATAAGATTTTAAACTTAATCAAAAGCAAGATCAATTGCAATTACATTATGTCCTTTAAGAGAAGAAGATTACAAGATCAGGTTCCCAGATTCCCCTAGTGATAAGAAACCTTAAGAAAAAGATTCTAGGATAATGAGAATCTCAAAACATTAAACCATAATACATATGAAAGTGAATGAATACATAAAAAAACTTTGATAAGACAAAGATGATAGAAAATAAAAACTACAAATGACAAGTAGGCATATGTAGAAAGTTACTTCCCTGAACAAGAATGGATACAAATTACTTTGTCGACATGGGCTCCACCACCCCGACAGCCGACAAGCTCCCATATTTGAAAGGGGGACCCTAGTCAAGGTTGAGGTCGACCCTGACCTAGGTCAAGGTCGAGGTCAACCTTGACCCAGGGGACCAGAACCCCTAGAAAACATGCCAGGTGGGGTAAAAGGTAACCGGAGAGGCCCAATCAGGGTCCTAAATAGGCACAGAAGCAAGCGATGATGCAGAAATGGAAAGATGATATGATGGAGGTCAAAAACATCCCCAAAGGAGGGATAAAAATTCTCAACATGGAAGTCCTTCAATTTTAAGACGATACATTAAGCCCCCACTTTAGTGAAAGTATGGAAATTGAACATGCTCACGGTAAAGTTAGAAGAAAGACACTGGTAGATTGCAACAAAGTAGAACATCACTAAGTCAAGGACATGAGTCCTTAGACACAGGATTCTAACCTAACATACATACATAAACATATGAAAGTAAAGAGCAATCAATCATAGAAAACATACATAACTACATAAGTAAGATAAGAACAACACCATAGATAACATAGTTTCATGATCTAATCCTACAAGCATGAAAGCGAAAGAGACAAAAGAGAAAGTGATTACCTCGCCTAGTAAGATGCCCACCTTACTATGAATCACCAAGGAGGGAGAGTCCCCAATAGGTTCACCCATAAACTATGCTTGTAATTGTAAATGCGTCTTCTGATGGCTTTTGAAAATATCCATAGATCTACATTCTTGTATCACTATGGAATATAAAATGCATGTCCATTCAGGATTTAGCAACTTATGTGCATTACCTTTTGAGGATTTAGCATATTTTAAGATAAAAGGATATGTATCTCTTTAGGATTTAGCAACTTATATGCGTTACCTTCCGAGGATTTAGCAAAATAAAAGTAAAAATGCGTATCTCTTCAGGATTTAGCAACTTATGTGTGTTACCTTCTGAGGATTTAGCATGCTGCAAAATGTAAATAAATGTAAACTCTAGTACAAGGGAGACCCTATATATTCCCCACTCCTTATCATGACTACCCACTAGGAAGGATAAGGAAGAGAAAAGAGAATACCTACTTCACAAGGTAAGGAGATATCCGGCTTAACAATAATGTATACCATATTCTTAGCGAAGAGCCTTGACCCTTAAATCCAAGAACATGGATAATCATGAAATGAATATGTCACTTATGGAAAAAGGATCCTCAAAAGGAAAGAGATCTCATCAACAAGACCCTCACCATAGAGGAGTGCTTAGGATAAAATGTCATCTTCTAAAGAGAAGAGGGAAAAAAGATTCAATCAAAAAGCCCCCTGTAATCAAGAGGAAGAGGAATCTTCGGATGAAGGAAACAAAATCAAACCCAAAGCAAGAGCAAGAGTTTATCAAAAACAGAGTTTATAAAATAAATAAGAGGTGATGACCTAGGACAATCACCTCTCATATAAGAGGGTATCAATATTCAAAACACAAATCTTCATAAAGAAATAATGTTGTAAGATAAACACACGCCACTAAGATAAGGAAAGTAGCTCCTTAGATTGAGGAGGAATGAACATACCTTTCCCCCCAGGTGTGTAGGAAAGGGATATATAAAATTATATCAAGAGATTTCATAGCAAAGAGATATCCTTACAAAATAAATGTCCTAGAAAAGATATCATGGATGATTTATAGAGATAGAATATAGAAAGAATAAGCAATTAAACTCAACAAAAAATATATGTTGAGAGTAAAATGGATCCTAGAAGACTGGAATAAGATACCTCTTGCCCCCCAGTGAATAGACAAGAGGAGAAATGCAATCTAACTTGTATAAGAATGAGGGGAATGCCCTATATCAAAATTATGAAGAAATTGTAATACTGCACGGGAATGACATATAATTCCCAAAGAAGCTCTTTCTCTAACATATAGCTTGAAATGCACACAATCAGCAAGTAAATGTTTATTACTGTAATGAAAAGGACATTTATATTTAGAGAGAGTGTTTCTCAGAACTGGTTTGAAGATTTCTTTCATGGAATTCATTAACTGGACATATACCTTTTTAGCCACATCTTGAGGAGTATCAGGGTGGTCTAAGGTAGGTGTTGGAAGAAGAATATGAAGAAGAGGATGATAGTTAAGATCAGCTACCTCAAATTGAGAAGGCGGGAAGCCTATACCATGCATATTTTGTTTAGGATACACATGAATCGGGTTTTTAATGTCATGTTCATTAACACCAAGCCCTAAACCTTGTTTATCAACCATAGTGTATCCGGTAGTGTATCTATCTTGCAAAGCTTCTATAGGAGGTAATTGATTATTGTGTTCATGATAAAATGTTGTTTAAGGTGGAATGATGGTTTTAGGAGAAGTTTCTTATGATTTTATCTTAAAAGCATCATGGATCGGATAAGAAGGAGAAGGTAAATGTAGGAATTCTTGCACATCCTCATCTTTTACCATAGTTTGAGCCTCAACAAAAGTTTGAGAAGAAATAGGGATGGAAGATGGAAGAATAGGAGTAGGAGTATTAGGAATTGGATTAGGAAGGTTAGGAGGAAGATTAGGAAGATTAGGCAATGGTGTATCATCTACGAAATTCTTTACATAATCCAAAAGAGTAATGAGTCCATTACACACATCCTTATTAGAAGTTTTAAAGTAGGGAGACTAGTATTGGTCAATCTCATAATGGCATAAGCAAGCACACTATGAAGAGTGATAAATTTAATAAAATGGAGAATAGTCTCATACACAACATAAGTACTATAAAGAGATGCTAAGAGAAGAATAATGAGAAAAATAGCCATACACCAAAAGATCTTCATAATAAATGAAATGCAAGAAGTGTTTTTGTATATTTATGAATATTTAAATATTTATTTTTGTATTGATAAATGCAAATTTTAATCTAAGATGTAAATCTAACACCAAAGAGAAGGAGTTGTCTATCGCGGGTTCACCAAAATGTAAAGGAAGAAAAATCTTTCTTTTGTTTATATTTAGTTTTATTAGGGTTTGATTGTGTATTTCCCTAACCTTTACATTTAAATTGTGTTTGTATTGAAATGCGATTAAGAAGAAGATAAGATATTCCACCTTTCTCCCCAAATGCATAAATGAAAGTTCCAAGTTGATCAATCCAAGAGAAGGATTAATGCATAAATGAATCAATCATTTGGAAATGAGATAAGAGAAGAGGGTCTTAAATTTTGTTAATTGAATATATAGATATGATATATGACAGTAATTAAAGAAATAGGAGAAATGTACTAACCTTAAATAATTTCAAATCAAAGAATGCTATTTTCTGAGGTCTATAGGCTGTTTCTGGAAAATCTGAAGTATGATTCGAAACCGGAACGCAGAGACAAACAAAACCCAGAAATCTTTTTCCAATTCGACTCCATATTATGAAAAAGGTCGACCTTGACCCAAAAATGTCAACCATGACCCAATAATGTCGACCCTGACCTACACATGTCCAACAGAGAATCTGTTCACAGAGTCTGAAAGAAAGTCAAAAAGGGTATCCATATCTGAGTCCAAATCCATAGTCCCGAACCTGTACCTACAAGAAAAAGATGTTTCTTTGTTGGTGGGAAGGGGTTTGCCTTAGTCAAACCCCGATTTAGGAATTAACCTTGAAATCAATAAAGTATAGAATGCTAGCAAGTAGTAGAATTGAATTTAAGAATGAAACTATGATAATTAAGTATGTAAATATGAAAGCTTGGACTCAATAAAGACCATAAACCTCCATGATTGTATGCTTGGAATCCACCTTGAATAAGTAATGAAAGAGTATTGAGGATGCACAAAGGATCTTAAAGGAAGATCACGCCATCATAATGGCTAGATCTAGGGTTTGAATGTTGAATCTTGAATGTTTGAACCTAATTTTCCTTGAAAGGCTTGAAATCTTGAATCTTTGATCTTCAATGGAGAACATAAATGCTTGAGAAGAAGGGTTGAACACATTGGAAGCTTGAGAATAATGGATGCTTGATCACGTTTAGAAGACCTTTTCTTGCTCAATATAGCTTTTTTAGAAAATGAGAGGAGAGAACCTCCTTTTATATGAAATTAGGGAACAATATTCTAAAGAGGCCAGCATAGGATAATTAGATTCCATTTAAAGCCTTTACCCCTAGGAGAGGACCTACATTAAATATAATTTAGGAATCAACACATCAGAACCCGAAACAGCCGACCCAGAAGTGGGAAAAATTAATTTTGGATGACCCCCAACAGCCGATAAGCTCCCAGATTTGAAAGGGGGACCCTGGTCAGGGTCAAGAGAAACCCTCACCTAGGTCAAGGTCTAGGTCAACCTTGACCTAGGGGGCCAGAACCCCTGGAAAACATGCCAGGTGGGGTAAAAGATGCCCGAAGAGGTCCAATCAGGGTCCTAAACAGGCACAGAAGTAGGAGACGATGCAGAAATGGAAAGGTGATATGATGGATGTCAAAAACATCTCCAAAGGAGGGCTAAAAATTCTCAACATGAAAGTGCTTCCATTTTAAGATGATACATTAAGACCCCACTTTAGCGAGAGTATGGAAATTGAACATGCTCACGATAAAGTTAGAAGAAAGACATCGGTGGATTGCAACAAAGTAGAACATCACTAAGTCAAGGACATGAGTCCTTAAAAAAAGGATTCTAACCCAACATACATATATAAAGATATGAAATTAAAGAGCAATCAATCACAGAAAACATACATAACTACATAAGTAAGATAAGAACAACACCATAGATAACATAGTTTCATGATCTAATCCTACTAGCATGAAAGTGAAAGAGAGAAAAGAGAAAGTGATTACCTCGCCTAGTATGATGCCCACCTTACTACGAATCACCAAGGAGGGAGAGCCCACAACAGGTTGACCCATAAAATGTGCTTGTAATTGTAAATGCATTTTCTGACGGCTTTTGAAAATATCCATAGATCTACATTCTTGTATCATTATGGAATATAAAATGCGTGTCCATTTAGGATTTAGCAACTTATGTGCCTTACCTTTCAAGGATTTAGCATATTGTAAAATAAAAGGGTGCGTATCTCTTTAGGATTTAGCAACTTATGTGCATTACCTTCTGAGGATTTAGCAAAATAAAAGAAAAAATGCGTATCTCTTCAGGATTTAGCAACTTATGAGTGTTACCTTCTGAGGATTTAGCATGCTGCAAAATGTAAATAAATGTAAACTATAGTACAAGGGAGACCCTATATATGTCCCCCTCCTTATCATGACTACCCACTAGGAAGGATAAGGAAAAGAAAAGAGAATACCTACTTCACAAGGTTAGGAGATATCCGGCTTAGCAACATTGTATACCATATTCTTAGTGAAGAGCCTTGACCCTTACATCCAAGAACATAGATAATTTTGAAATGAATATGTCAGTTATGGAAAAAGGATCCTCAAAAGGGAAGAGATCTCATCAACAAGACCCTCACCATAGAGGAGTGCTTAGGATGAAATTTCATCTTCTAAAGAAAAGAGGGAACAAAGATTCAATCAAAAATCCCCCTGTAATCAAGAGGAAGAGGAATCTTCGGATGAAGGAAGCAAACTCAAACCCAAAGCAAGAGCAAGAGTTTATCAAAAACATAGTTTACAAAATAAAGAAGAGTTGATGACCTAGGACAATCAACTCTCATATAAGAGGGTATCAATAGTCAAAACACAAATCTTCATAAAAAAATAATGTTGTAAGATAAACACACGCCACTAAGCTAAGGAAAGTAGCTCCTTAGATAGAGGAAGAAAGAACACACCTTGCCCCCCAAGTGTGTAGGCAAGGGATATATCAAATTATATCAAGAGATTTCATAACAAAGAGATATCCTTACAAAACAAATGTCCTAGAAAAGATATCATGGATGATTAATAGGGATAGAATATAGAAAGAATAGCTAAGTAAACTCAACACAAAAGATATGCTGAGAGTAAAATGGATCCTAGAAGACTGGAATAAGATACCTCTTTCCCCCCAGTGAATAGACAAGAGGATAAATGAAATCTAACTTGTAGAAGAATGAGGGGAATGCCCTATATCAAAATTATGAAGAAATTGTAATACTGCACGGGAATGAGATATAATTCCCAAAGTAGCTCTTTCTCTAACATATAGCTTGAAATGCACACAATCAACAAGTAAATGTTTATTACTGTAATGAAAAGGATATTTATATTTAGAGAGAGTGTTTCTCAGAATGGGTTTGAAGATTTCTTTCTTGCAATTCATTAACTGGACATATACCCTTTAGCGATATCTTGATGAGTATCAGGGTGGTCTAAGGTAGGTCTTAGAAGAAGAATATGAAGAGGAGGATAATAGTTAAGATCAGCTACCTCAAATTGAGAAGGCAGGAAGCCTATACCATGCATATTTTGTTTAGGAGACACATGAATTGGGTTTTTAATGCCATGTTCATTAACACCAAGCCCTAAACCCTTATAACCTTGTTTATCAACTATAGTGTATTCGGTAGTGTATCTATCTTGCAAAGCTTCTATAGGAGGTGATTGATTATTGTCTTCATGAGAAAATGTTGTGTAAGGTGGAATGATGGTTTTAGGAGAATTTTCTTTGGATTTTCTCCTAATAACATCATGGATCGGATAAGAAGGAGAAGGTAAATCTAGGAATTCTTGCACATCCTCATCTTGTACCATAGTTTGAGACTCAACAAAAGTGTGAGAAGAAATAGGGATGGAAGATGGAAGAATAGGAGTAGGAGTATTAGGAATTGGATTAGGGAGGTTAGGAGGAAGATTAGGAATATTAGGCAAGGGTGTATCATCTACCAAATTCTTCACATAATCCAAAAGAGTAATGAGTCCATTACACACATCCTTAATAGAAGTTTTAAATGTAGGGAGACTAGTATTGGTCAATCCCATAATGGCATAAGCAAGCGCACTATGAAGAGTGATAAATGTAATAAAATGGAGAATAGTCTCATACACATCATAAGTACTATAAAGAGATGCTAAGAGAAGAATAATGAGAAAAATAGCCATGTACACCAAAAGATATTCATAATAAATGAAATGCAAGAAGTGTTTTTGTATATTTATGAATATTTAAATTTGTATTTTTGTATTGATAAATGCAAATTTTAATCTAAGACCAAAGAGAAGGAGTTGTCTATCACGGGTTCACCAAAATGTAATGGAAGAAAAATCTTTCTTTTGTTTTTATTGAGTTTTAATAGGGTTTGATTGTGTCTTTCCCTAACCTTTACATTTAAATTGTGTTTGTATTGAAATGTGATTAAGAAGAAGATAAGATATTCCACTTTTATCCCCAAATGCACAAATGAAAGATCCAAGTTGATCAATCCAATAGAAGGATTAATGTATAAATGAATCAATCATTTGGAAATGAGATAAGAGAAGAGGATCTTAAATTCTATTAATTGAATATATAGATATGATATAGGATAGTATTTAAAGAAATAGGAGAAATGTACTAACCTTAAATAATTGCAAATCAAAAAATGTCATTTTCTTAGGACTGTAGACTGTTTCTAGAAAATCTAAAGTATGATCTAAAACCGGAACGCAGAGACAAAAAAAACCCAGAAATATTTTTCTGATCCAACTCCATCTTCTGAAAAAGGTTGACCTTGACCAATAAATGTCAACCCTAACCCAATAATGTTGACCCTAAGCTGCACAGGTCCAACAAAGAATCTATTCACAGAGTTTGAGAGAAAGCCGAAAAGGGTATCCAAATCTGAGTCCAAATTCGTAGTCCTGAACCTGGACCTGCAAGAAAAAGAGGTTTTTTCTGGGGGGGAGGAGTTTGCCTTAGTCAAACCCTGACTTAGGAATTAACCTTGAAATCAATAAAGTATAGAATGCTAGCAAGTCGTAGAATTGAATCTAAGAATGAAACTATGATAATTAAGTATGTAAGTAAGTATGTAAATATGAAAGCTTGGACTCAATAAAGACCATAAACCTCCATGATTGTATGCTTGGAATCCACCTTGAAGAAGTAATGAAAGATTCTTGAGGATGCACAAAGGATCTTGAAGGAAGATCACACCATCATAATGGCTAGATCTAGGGTTTGAATGTTGAATCTTGAATGTTTGAACCTAATCCCTTCAAAGGCTTAAACAATTGAATCCTCGATCTTCAATGGAGAAAATGAATTCTTGAGAAGAAGGATTGAACACCTTGGAAGCTCAAGAATAATGGATGCTTGATCACGTTTAGAAGACTTTCTTGCTCAATATAGCTTTTTTAGAAAATGAGAGGAGAGAACCTCCTTTTATATGAAATTAGGGCACACTCTTCTAAGGAGGCTGACATAGGATAATTAAATTACCTTTAAAGATTTTACCCCTATTAGAGGACCTATATTAAATATAATTTAGGAATCAACGCTTCGGAACCTAAAACATCTGACTCAAAAGCAGGAAAAATTAATTTTGGATGACCCCCGACAGCTGACAAGATACCAGATCTAAAAGGGATTCCCTGGTCAGGGTCGATGTCGACCCTGACCTAGGTCAAGGTCAAGGTCAACCTTGACCCAAGGGGCCAGAACCCCTGGAAACCATGTCAGGTGGGGTAAAAGGTGCCCGGAGAGGCCCAATTAGGGTCCTGAACAAGCACAGAAGCAGGAGATGATGCAAAAATGGAAAGATGATATGATGGAGGTCAAAAACATCCCCAAAGAAGGGCTAAACATTCTCAACATGGAAGTGCTTCCATTTTAAGATGATACATTAAGCCCCTACTTTAGCGAGAGTATGGAAATCGAACATGCTCACGGTAAAGTTAGAAGAAAGACACTGGTGGATTGGAACAATGTAGAACATCACTAAGTCAAGGACATGAGTCCTTGGACAAAGGAATCTAACCCAACATACATACATAAAGATATGAAAGTAAAGAGAAATCAATCATAGAAAACATACATAACTACATAAGTAAGATAAGAACAACACCATAGATAACATAGTTTCATGATCTAATCCTACTAGCATGAAAGAGAAAGAGAGAAAAGAGAAAGTGATTACCTAACCTAGTAAGATGCCCACCTTAGTATGAATCACCAAGGAGGGAGAGCCCCAAACAGGTTGACCCATAAACTATGCTTGTAATTGTAAATGCATCTTCTGACGGCTTTTGAAAATATCCATAGATCTACATTCTTGTATCACTATGGAATATAAAATGTGTGTCCATTTAGGATTTAGAAACTTATGTGCCTTACTTTTCAAGGATTTAGCATATTGTAAAATAAAAGGGTGCATATATCTCTTCAAGATTTAGCAACGTATGTGCACTACCTTCTAAGGATTTAGCAAAATAAAAGTAAAAATGTGTATCTCTTCAGGATTTAGCAACTTATGAGCGTTACCTTCCAAGGATTTAGCATGCTGAAAAATGTAAATAAATATAAACTCTAGTACAAGGGAGACCCTATATATGTCCCCCTCCTTATCATGACTACCCACTAGGCAGGATAAGGAAGAGAAAAGAGAAGACCTACTTCACAAGGTAAGGAGATATCTGACTTAACAACAATGTATACCATATTCTTAGTGAAGAGCCTTGAGCCTTACATCCAAGAACATAGATAATCATGAAATGAATATGTCACTTATGGAAAAAGGATCCTCAAAAGGGAAGAGATCTCATCAACAAGACCCTCACCATAGAGGAGTGCTTAGGATAAAATTTCATCTTCTAAAGAAAAGAGGGAACAAAGATTCAATCAAAAATCCCCCTTGTAATGAAGAGGAAGAGGAATCTTTGGATGAAGGAAACAAACTCAAACCCAAAGCAAGAGAAAGAGTTTATCAAAAACATAGTTTACAAAATAAAGAAGAGTTGATGACCTAGGATAATCAACTCTCATATAAGAGGGTATCAATAGTCAAAACACAAATCTTCATAAACAAATAATGTTGTAAGATAAAACATGCCACTAAGCTAAGGAAAGTAGCTCCTTAGATAGAGGAAGAAAGAACATACCTTGCCCCCCAGGTGTGTAGGCAAGGGATATATCAAATTATATCAAGAGATTTCATAACAAAGAGATATCCTTACAAAAAAAATGTCCTATAAAATATATCATGGATGATTTATAGGGATAGAATATAGAAAGAATAACCAATTAAACTCAACACAAAAGATATGCTGAGAGTAAAATGGATCCTAGAAAACTAGAATAAGATACCTCTTGCCCCTAGTGAATAGACAAGAGGAGAAATGAAATCTAACTTGTATAAGAACAAGGGGAATGCCCTATATCAAAATTATGAAGAAATTGTAATACTGCACGGGAATGAGATATAATTCCCAAAGAAGCTCTTTCTCTAACATATAACTTGAAATGCATGCAATCAGCAAGTAAATGTTTATTACTGTAATGAAAAGGACATTTATATTTAGAGAGAGCGTTTCTCAGAATGGGCTTGAAGATTTCTTTCTTGGAATTCATTAACTGGACATATACCTTTTTAGCCACATCTTGAGGAGTATCAGGTTGGTCTAAGGTATGTGTTGGAAGAAGAATATGAAGAGGAGGACGATAGTTAAGATCAACTACCTCAAATTGAGAAGGCAGGAAGCCTATACCATGCATATTTTGATTAGGAGACACATGAATCTAGTTTTTAATGCCATGTTCATTAACACCAAGCCCTAAACCCTTATAACCTTGTTTATCAACCATAGTTTATCTTGTAGTGTATCTATCTTGTAAAGCTTCTATAGGAAGTGATTGATTATTGTGTTCATGAGAAAATGTTGTGTAAGGTGGAATGATGGTTTTAGAAGAATTTTCTTGGGATTTTATCTTACTAGCATCATGGATCAGATAAGAAGGAGAAGGTAAATCTAGGAATTCTTGCACATCCTCATCTTGTACCATAGTTTGAGCCTCAACATAAGTGTGAGAAGAACTAGGGATGGAAGATGGAAGAATAGGAGTAGTTGTATTAGGATTTGGATTAGGAAGGTTAGGAGGAAGATTAGGCAATGGTGTATCATCTACCAAATTCTTCACATAATCTAAAAGAGTAATGAGTTCATTACACACATCCTTAATAGAAGTTTTAAAAGTAGGGAGACTAGTATTGGTCACTCTCATAATGGAATAAGCAAGCATACTATGAGGAGTGATAAATGTAATAAAATGGAGAATAGTCTCATACACATCATAAGTACTATAAAGAGATGCTAAGAGAAGAATAATGAGAAAAATAGCCATACACCAAAAGATCTTCATAATAAATGAAATGCAAGAAGTGTTTTTGTATATTTATGAATATTTAAATTTTTATATTTGTATTGATAAATGCAAATTTTAATCTAAGATGTAAATCTAACACCAAAGAGAAGGAGTTTTCTATCACGGGTTCACCAAAATGTAAAGGAAGAAAAATCTTTCTTTTGTTTTTATTTAGTTTTATTAGGGTTTGATTGTGTCTTTCCCTAACCTTTACATTTAAATTGTATTTGTATTGAAATGTGATTAAGAAGAAGATAAGATATTCCACCTTTATCCCCAAATGCACAAATGAAAGATCCAAGTTGATCAGTCCAAGAGAAGGATTAATGCATAAATGAATCAATCATTTGGAAATGAGATAAGAGAAGAGGATCTTAAATTTTGTTAATTGAATATATAGATATGATATATGATAGTAATGAAAGAAATAGGACAAATTTACTAACCTTACATAATTGCAAATCAAAGAATGCTATTTTCTGAGGTTTGTAGACTGTTTCTAGAAAATTTGAAGTATGTTCCAGAACCAGAACGTAGAGACGAAGAAACCCCAGAAATAGTTTTCTGATCTGACTTTGTCTTATGAAAAAGGTCAACCTTGACCGACAAATGTCAACCCTGACCCAATAATGTCGACCCTGACCTGCACAGGTCCAACAGAGAATCTGTTCATGGAGTCCAAAAGAAAGTCAAAAAGGGTATCCAGATCTGAGTCCAAATCCGTAGTCCCAAACCTGTACCTACAAGAAAAAGAGGTTTGTTTTTTGGGGGGAGGGTTTTGCCTTAGTCAAACCTTGATTTAGGAATTAACCTTGAAATCAATAAAGTATAGAATGCTAGCAAGTAGTAGAATTGAATCTAAGAATGAAACTATGATATTTAATAGATATGCAATTATAATTCAAATGTAAGTATGAAAATATGAAAGCTTGGACTCAATAAAAACCATAAACCTCCATGATTGTATGCTTGGATTCCACCTTGAAGAAGTAATGAAAGAGTCTTGAGGATGCACAAAGGATCTTGAAGGAAGATCACGCCATAATAATGGCTAGATCTAGGGTTTGAATGTTGAATCTTGAATGTTTTAACCTAATCCCTTCAAAGGCTTGAAAACTTGAATCCTTGATCTTCAATGGAGAACTTGAATGCTTGAGAAGAAGGCTTGAACACCTTGGAAGCTCGAGAATAATGGATGTGTTAGCTATTTTTCCCTGACCTTGTCAAAGAAAAGGCTAATTAACGAGGATCAAACAAATCCTCCTACACTTCGAGCAGCAAAGGGCTCAGGCGGGTGTACCTGTTGGATTCACTTCTTTCAGTGAATCAGGGGATGGATTCCTGCCCATCACACTTGATATAATAATCATTCACAGCTCTTTAAACAGAAAGGGAAAATTATTTGAATAATTGATTGATGAAGAAAATACAAGACAAACCAGAGACCAGTGCCTTATCTATTGGGCAACAGAGTCAAACAGATATGCAATCCCAGAAAACTTCTAACTCCAAACTCAAAAACCCGAATGAAATGCCTTGCAAACCATTCTTCTC
>MU223728.1:345382-373850 GCA_018584345.1 Thuja plicata | reverse complement strand
AAGAGGAACTCTATTACCCTAAATGATAGGCGAAAATCTATACATAAAGCTCAAAAAAGTCAACATGACATCAGCGATCTTCCCAGGACAGTTTGAAAGCAATGCATAAAAGTGCAAAAGCAATATACCGAACGCAAGATGCGTATTACAAATTTGTCAAATAGAGCCTGTATCAACTTATGCCTATTTTAATAACACAGATATTTGTCAAACCACAGCTATTTTTCATCTGCTGTAGTATTTTTCTTAATTGAACTCTTTATATGTATCATCAATAGCTTAACTTTGCTATTTTACATGTCAGATCCCCAATAGAACTCATTCCTTCCAATTTCCATTACTAGTATCTCGATTTACTCCAAGAATACATAAAATTAATGATTTGGTGATCAAATGGAGAGCAGAGAATAATAATATGTACAAGGTGAGCCCAGGTGAGCCCTTCTGGTTGTATGCTTACACATGTCATCATCACACTGAAAGAAAACAAGATTAGAATAAAATCACTATCATAGAAGAATTCATCATTCTCAGACACATTTCAGAATTGTTTTATTAAGGGATTAAGAATCATACTGTCATAATTTCTGTACAACAGAGTGCAATAAACTTCTCTGCTTGCCTTTTCACCTGCACACCATAAGAGTATTTTCTTTGAGCATGTATATTGGGAAAACTGTTAACGTCTAAAATGAAGATTTAAATATTGTCATCCCTTATATGGATAGTTTTGTTGTGAGGCAATTATAAAGAAAACAAAGAAAAGGAATAAGCATCTGAGTTAACACGTTTCACAGTTATTCAGAAGAGTGGCCGAAAAAACAGTTGTTGGATCCTTAGTGACAGCATCAGAGCCCAGTTTTGACGACAAAACATACCACGAAGTATCTCTAAGGATAAAAATAGATTTGCAAATAAAGCAATAAAAACTAGAACCGTATGTTATGCATTCTTGAGAAATTCCTACAAATTAAAAGAGATTTTTGTTGACTAAAAAACAGTAATGAATGCACAATTATGGGACTGTGCAGTAAATACATCTTGTACAAAGGAAATCACCTTTGTGAAGCGAGAAAATTAAAGACATCGGGAGAAACGTCGAGAAATTTTATTCTTTAATGGAGTTTACAATTAATACAAATGAATTAGTCATTTAACATGTAAGCTATCAAATACCAGACCAACCAATCACTATTTCCTAAGTTTCTAAAATCAACCAAATTGTCAATCAACCCTTCAAATGTCTACTAATATGGCTTAGAAGCTGGATTATTTAGAATTTTAAATTAACATTGACCAGCATTAACAAATTGCGCTTTGCATGAGAATTCCACAAAGCATGAGAATTCCACAAAAATTAAAAGAGTCTAATTGTGACTCCGTTCTGTTTTTGTGTGTTGCTACTCCATTCTATTTTTGTGTGACCATATTTTGCAAGTGTAAAAGTTCTCTCATAAATAAATTCAACTTCTTGAACTTATTCAAGGATATCCTAGGACAATCAAATAAAAAAGATTCAAGTGTAAAAGTTCTCCTATAAATAAATTCAACTTCTTGCATTTACTCTAGGATATCTTAGGACAATCAAATACAAAAGATTCAAGGATATCCTAGGACAATCAAATAAAAAAGATAGAAGGATGTCGTCTGTTAAAAATTGCAATAAAATAGGATGAATAAATGTGGTATGATATCAAATGCGAGAGAGCCCAAACACATATTTGAAAATCAAAAGACGTGATATAGAAACTCAAAGCTATCATGTGAACAAAACAATTTGGAAAAATACTAATAATATTTTGTAAAGCAAGTTAATCTTGCATGTGACTAGAAGCAAAAGCACTATATTAGGGTGAATATAAAGAGTTTGTTGCCAGTGCGCATTCGTGTTAGTGAATACAGCACAACATTAAATTATAAATTGTAAAACATACAAGAACATTTGAATCATACGAGCTAGTGCTCTATAATTACAATCTTTAACAAACTTATCTAAAGAGGAATGAATAGCAAAACTATAGAATAGTTTGATCAAAATCTATAGTAAAAGAATCATAATCAACAAGGAAATAGATGATAGTCACAATTAAGTACTATGGTTCGTTGGTTTCCACACAATTCAAGTTTTAGATATCATAAAATGGCTAATATCGTAGAATCATTAAAACCATCATAAAACCTCGGAAACCATTGTACAAAGATCTTCAATTATAAATAAAAAATTGAAACAAAATTAAGTTTATGGTGTCCGAGACCATTCCTATCAAATGTACTAATACTCTAAAAGTTGAACCTTAATTTGTATGAAGTGGAATGGATTGTAAAATAATAGATTATTTGATCAAAATTCATAGTTGAAAAATCTTGATCAACAAGGAAATGGATGGAAATAAGAATCATTAAAAAATTAATTTATACGGGGATGGAGATTGGGGGCTTAGGGGTTTAGTTGACCATTTTTAGGTCATTACAAGGGGTTGTGATTAATTGGTTAGTTCTTTTTGTTAGTTTATGCACAATTCAATTTTAGGAGAAGGGCACCATGTTCCAATTATTCTTCACTCATTCCTCACCCAACCCCACGATTACTAACTTTAAAGAAACCCAAAAAATGAGAACTAAAAGCCCATTAATAAATTTTAGTAGTATTGATAACCAGTCACTTGTATTGGAGGTGTTAGAATTTTTGAATAGTTAATGGAGGAGTTGTAGCCCTCTTTGACCCTTGCACTAGACCCCACAGCACACATCATTATTATCTAAAAGCCAAAACAATAGTTATAACTAGTTAAATAGCATACCAAAAAACAAATCATCCAAATCCATTTGTACGGATCTCAGAAATGTCATTAACGCTTTCATTTGGTTTCTTAGAAACCGTGAATCCAATTGTACAAAAAACTTCTGCTTTAAATTAATACAAAATTTGAGAGAATTTGCTCTTATGCGAAAGATAGGGGAGAACAATGATAATTCTCCAAAATAATTTACGATTCTAAAAAATCCCGTTTCCCACTAAACATACATTACCAAACCAGAAAATATACCTTGATGTATTTACTGGGGTCAGATTAGCAATACTTAGGTTTTCTGTTGCAGCTTCAATGAAATCTACACCGGAGTCATTGCAGAGGATATAAATACCTCCATCCTCTGGACTGGTTGTTAACCGGCCGACCAATGGATAAAATTTTCGTAGCTCAGTGCTGAAATAAACCAACATAAACTTAGGCATTAATCTTTACATTAAGAACATCTTAAATAAAAGTGATATCAAAACTTAGGATTGGTAGTTTACACATTTATAAAAATAAGTATTTATCTTGAAGTTAGAATATGTGTCAATAGGCTCTTGACATGGAGGTGAAGTTCAATAGTTCTTGATGGGCCCATCAATTGAATGGTTCTTAATGAGCTCACTAGGAATAAAATCTTGTTGAGTGTAAGGCTCCAAAATCATAAAGGGTGCAAGTTTACAAAATAAATCACATTTCCTTTTAATTCTTCTATAAAATTGAACTATACAATTCCGTAACTTTTAATCCATCATAATATTAAAAACGTATTTGATTTCAAAATTTATAAAGTTTCCCATCACTTTAAATCTACATAACAAAGAGAAAGACAAGAGAACTGATATAGAGATTTTAAAATAGTTGAGATTGATGATTTCAAAGATGTATTTTGCCTTTTACTTTAATATTAATGATGATGTTTCATGTCATTTTAGTTCCACATAATTATATTAATGGTTTAGAGATATTATATGATGAGATGTTAATATTAGTAGGAGGTGGAGAAGATAATTGATGGTTCAAAAATCTGCTATACAACCTAAAAAATATCTCTCACTATAAAGATTTGTACAAATATTATGTTTTTTTTAAATATTTGATATAATAAAACCAATCTTTTTCATTATCATAAATTGCAAAATATTTCTCTCATACTAATTTAGCTACATTTTATTTGTAACATTAATGAATTTGCATCAACTTCTTTTAAATCCACATAACAATCCAACAAAAATGATAGTAATTGATGAGACATTGAATTGGTGAGTTGATATTATCAACAAGTGGTTGAGAAGATGATTGATGATGTAAAATCATTTTACATGAACTCTAGAACTGTCATGTTTCTTACATTTGATACAAACTTAAACAAGTTGAATTGAAAACAATCTCTCTCACTATCATGAATTGTTAAAATACTATCTCTTATTAATTTAGATACAATTATTTATAGTATTAAGAAAAAAAATCTCTTTTTTAAATTCACATAACAATCACAAAAAAATTATAGGTAGTAGATGTAAAAATATTAAATTGGTGACTTATTATCAAGAAGTGGTTGGAAAGACAATTGATGATCTAAAATCCTATAACATGAACTTCACAAGTATTTTTTTCTTATATTTGAAAACTCTATTGTACAACTAGAGAATCAAAAAGGTATCTCATTCACTACCATAAACTATAAAAATATTATCTATTGTAAATTTTGTTATTATCAATGGACCTGAAGAGACGATTGATAATGTAAAATAGTCTGATACTAAAATTTTATTACATGCACAAATATTATATTTCTTCTATTTAATATAAAAATCTTCTTTAAAAAGGTAGATATTTGAAATGGTTTATTATATATGAGGGGTTATTTTTTTTTTGGATAATCTATATCTTGACATGGTGATTATATTGATCATATCTTTCATTTCAGGCATATAATATTAGATGAAAACATCAATCTTATTTTTACAATCAAACATGTTGATAACAGCTTTTTTTTCATAAATTATTTTATATTTATAATTAAAATTTACAAAATCAATAATTATTTTTCAAGCTCGCGAACTTCCATACTTTCTCCTCCCATCTTTCTAGTTTTTTTCTTCTATTTCCCCTATAATTTTTTATTATTGATTTAGTTATGCTGGATGAAGGATTATTCTAAGAGGGGACTGGATTTTCCTTATGCTTCATTTCCATGTCTTTCCTTGAGGAAATGTTAATTCCATTTTGGCATGTGTGACTATCTCTTGTATCTGAAAACCAGATTGTGACCCCTAATTTTACATTTTACCGGCGGTGGAGGCGATCAAAACCGCGTCAAAGTCAAGCCTGATCACTGAATTCAAGCACAAATGTCTGGCTTTTATTTCTCACATTTAACATTATCACTTCTGTGGACAGCCAACAATTTTCATTACTTCCCTTTTTATTTTTCCAAATTCTTTGTCGTAGCAGGTATTAATAAGAATCTATAAGTTAATAGTACATGTATAAATTTATTTGAGAAAGATATAAATATACATGAATAGTACTAAAATTTATATTTTCTTTGCTTTCCTGATTTTTGTATCAAGCATTCATTACTTTGTAAAACTATAAATAAATAAATAGGAAACTGTGGCAAGAATACATCATCAAGTACACTGTTTCATTATTCATTTCATACACCCATGGTTGGAAGTTATAATGGAAGAAAAATCAAGAGAAAGATTGGGACATGTGTGAGATTTTTTTTAATGTCATTTATATTTTATCTATTAAAAAGGAGATACTAATGACAAGAGGCAGGTTGGTTGGATGATTGGAAAGTATAATTAAGAAAATTTAAGAGATATGGTATGATGCAATATGTATCTTAACTAGAATTAATAGAGATGATGTGATATGCATTCATTTATGTTATGTTTTATTAATAAATGTTTACCAAATATATTTATTATTAGTCAAGATATAGCAATCTTAAGAAAGATTAGACATATCTCTTATTTCCAGTCCCTTAGATCCTTGTTGGTTTCTTATTGGACATTAATAAATTTATCTTTATCTTATATTATCTTATTAAACTATTATTTGAAAAAAAAATGTAATTAATCTAGTGTAGGTCATATCGAATAATAATGATAAAAACTCTAAATACTTTTTTTTTTCTTTATTAAATTAAAATTTTTCTTGAATATAATATTAATTGTAAATAGATAATAGAATGATAATTAAATAACTGTGAAAAATACAAATTGGTTTCTTAGAAATTACTCATTAAACTCAGAATATTTAAAAGAAAAAAATAATTTAGAATTATATTTAAAAAATGAAATGAAGTACATAATGCTTTTAAAAAAAAAATGATGAAAAAATAGTTTTACTTAATGTTTTAATATTAAAATGTAAAATTTATAATAAATTAAAATAAATTTTGTTGTAAAATGTGTATATTAATTATTAAAAAAATATACAATATAAAATAACAGTTTGTGGAGGTGTTTAAAAGAAAAATAGCTTGAAAGTAACAACACACAACTTTCTATATTTATAATAATTAGGTTACTTTTATAGGGAATGTGAAAATGGGGCAAGCATAAAATAATAATAACCTTATAAAAACTAGAGAGATTAAAGTTCTAATATTTATTTACAAAGACATCTCTACTTTGAATTAAAATTTATAAAATAAGTTTGTTTCAAGATAAAAAAAAAAAAAATTCATCAAATATGTGTAGATTGGATGACTCAAAAAAATATGATCAAATTTAAAGAAACCAGCCAATTTGTGGCAAAGAAACATTTTTTTATAGAGCTCTTAATATACAAGTTCTAAGTAAAAAAAATAATGCAGATGTTTTTGTTCAATTATTAATTTCGAGGGAAAATGTATCAAAATGATCAATTATATTTGAAAGAATGTTGATATTTGTAATATATTTCTTAAAAAATGTTGCTAATTTTTAGAAACATAATTAAACATGGATATAATTTTAAAACATGAAAATAATATAAAATAGTTTTTTTTTAATTTAAAAAAAAATCTTATGCAACATATACTATTACAAATTTTTCATTGTCAAAGTATTTTATTCTAAGTACAATTACTAATGATTTTGTAAAATATACATTTGAATAAGAAAATATAGTTTATTTTATATGAATGTGTGAAGCCTCAAATTTATCTAAAACATATTTAAAATACATGTTAAAAACATATTTTTTTAATTAAATAAATATAAAGTATTGAATTAAAAAACTAGATCTTTATAATTGATAGATTGTATGACATGGGAGCTAGAAAATTTATTGACAATATGAAAGTTACAATTTTATAAAAAAAAATTAATGACAGAATTACTGATAGATTGTATAACATAAGAGCTAGAAAATTTATTGATAGATTGTATAACATGGAAGCTAGAAAATTTATTGACAATATAAAAATAAAAATATTAAATTTACAAATAATTAAAAAAATATTACAACCTCTAAAATTGTAAATTGAGAGAGTATAGTATACGTTTGACATACTTTTTATTTGCTTTTCTCCGTTTTTACAGGTAATTTACATGCAATGGGAAAATCATGAAGAAAACCAGCCTCATGGATTTTTCTGTTAGTAAAGAGGCGTCAAACAGCAATGAGCGTGTTTGTTTACATAGGCAATGTCTGGTTTTAAGCGGCGCCCAGTCAGATATCAGTAGGAGGCCACAGTGACTTTCTGTGTCGGGGATACTTGTCATTACTCCCATGAATCTCTGAAAAATGTGGAAGGAGGACATTGGGATTTCAAGAAAGCCGGTTTATATGTTTCCCATACAATAAAAAATGAATTCCGGGTTTTTTATGTTTTTGTTAACAACATGTGTGTTAGTAAATAGTATACCAAAAAAAATTATCCAAATCCATTGGACCTCAGAGATGTCATTAAAGCTTTCATTTGGATTCTTGAAACCGTGAAACCAATTGTACAAAGAACTTCTGCTTCAAATTTATTAAAAATTTCAGACAATTTTCTCTTATGCGAAAGATGGGGGAGAACAAAGATAGTTCTCCAAAATGATTGAAGTAGGGGAGAACAAGATAGTTCTCCAAAATAATTTACGATTCTGAAAAAATCCCTTTTCCCACTAAACATACATTCCCAAACCAGAAAATATATCTTGATTGATTTACTGGGGTCATATCAGCAATACTTAGGTTTTCTATTGCAACTTCAATGAAATCTACACCAGAGTCATTGCAGAGGATATAAATACCTCCATCCTCTGGACTAGTTGTTAACCGGCCGGCCAACGGATAAAATCCTCCTAGGTCAGTGCTGAAATAAACCAACATAACACTTAGGCATTAATCTTTACATTAAGAACATCTTAAACAAAAGTGACATCAAAACAAAATGTAACCAACATAACACTTAGGCATTAATCTTTACATTAAGAACATCTTAAATAAAAGTGACATCAAATAAAAATGTAAAACTTTAAGATAGGCAGTTTACACAGCTATTTTGAAGTTAGAATATGTGTCAATAGGCTCTTGATATGCAGGTGAAGTTCAATTGTTCTTGATGGGCCCATCAATTGAATAGTTCTTAATGAGCTCACTATATATAAAATCTTGTTTAATGTAAGACTCCAAAATCATACAGGATGCAAGTTTACAAAATAAATCACATTTACTTTTAATTCTTATATAAAATTGAACTATACAATTTGGTAACTTTTAATCCATCATAATGTTAAAAACGTATTTGATTTCAATATTAATGATGTTTCCCATCACTTTAAATCTCCATAACAAAGAGAAAGAGAATAGAACTGATATAGAGATTTTAATATAGTTGAGATTGATGATTTCAAAGATGTATTTTGCCTTTTTTTTAATATTAATGAAGATGTTTTTGTCATTTTAGTTCAACATAATTATATTAATGGTTTAGAGATATTATATGGTGAGATGTTAATTAATTTTTTTTTTAACCCCAAGGTATCTCTCACTATAAAGATTTGTACAAATATTATGTTATTTTTTTAATATTTGATATAGTAAAAACAATCTTTTTCATTATCATAAATTGCAAAAAAATTCTCTCATACTAATTTAGCTACATTTTATTTGTAACATTAATCAAATTGCATCAACTTCTTTAAATCCACATAACAATCCAACAAAAATGATAGTAAATGAGGAGACATTGAATTGGTGAGCTGATATTATCAACAAGTGGTTGAGAAGATGATTGATGATAAAATCCTTTTACATGAACTTCACAAGTTTTTTTTTTTTTCTTATATTTGAAAAATCTATTGCATAACTAGAGAATAAAAAAGTTATCTCTCTCACTGCCATAAATTATAAAAATATTATCTATTGTGAATTTTGTTAGTGGAGAGATGATTGATAATGTAAAATGCTACGATGTAAAATTTTATTACATGCACAAATATTATATTTCTTCTATTTAATATGAAAATCTTCTTTAAAAAAGTAAATATTTGGAACTGTTAAATTTATACAAGGTGTTATTTTTTTTTGGATAATCTATGTGTTTGACATGGTGAGTATATTTATCATCATCTTTCCTTTTCAGGCATATAATATTTTTATATTATAACCTTAAGTGAAAAAATCAATCTTATTTTTACATAAAAAATGTTAATAGTAGTTTTTTTAAATAAATTATTTTATATTTATAATTAAAATTTACGAAATCAATAATTATTTATAATTATGTTTTTTTAATAAAAAACAATCACAAAAAAAATTATAGGCAGTAGATGTAAAAATCTTAAATTGGTGAGTTATTATCAATAAGTGGTTGGAAAGACAATTGATGATAAAATCCTTTTACATGAACTTAACAAGTATTTTTTTTTCTTATATTTGAAAAATCTATTGCATAACTAGAGAATAAAAAAGTTATCTCTCTCACTACCATAAATTATAAAAACATTATCTATTGTGAATTTTGTTTGTGGAGAGATGATTGATAATGTAAAATGCTACGATGTAAAATTTTATTACATGCACAAATATTATATTTCTTCTATTTAATATAAAAATCTTCTCTAAAAAAGTAAATATTCGGAACTGTTTAATGTATATGAGCTGTTATTTTTTTTTGGATAATCTATGTGTTTGACATGGCGAGTATATTTATCATCATCTTTCATTTTCAATAGTAGCTTTTTTTTAATAAATTATTTTATATTTATAATTAAAATTTAAGAAATCAATAATTATTTTTCAAGCTCGCGAACTTCTTTACTTTCTCACCTTCCACCTTTCTAGGTTTTTTCCTCTATTTCCCCTATTATTTTTTATTATTGAATTTAATTATTGTAGATGAAGGATTATTCTAAGAGGGCAGTGGATTTTCCTTATGCTTCATTTCCATGTCTTTCCTTGAGGAAATGTTAATTCCAACCAAATTCAAGGAATATTTTGGCATGTGTGACTATCTCTTGTATCTGAAAACCAGATTGTGACCCCTAATTATACATTTTTACTGGCGGTGGAGGCGACCAAAACCTCGTCAAAGTGAAGCCTGATACTGAATTGAAGCACAAATGTCTGGCTTTTATTTCTCACATTTAACATTATCACTTCTGTGGACAGCCAACAATTTTCATTACTTCCCTTTTTATTTTTCCAAAGTCTTTGTCGTAGCAGGTATTAATAACAATCTATAAGTATAAGTTATTAGTACATGTATAAATTTATTTGAGAAAGATATAAATATACATGAATAGTACTAAAATTTATATTATCTTTGCTCTCCTGATTTTTGTATCAAGCATTCATTACTTTGCAAAACCATAAATAAATAGGAAACTGTGGCAAGAATACATCATCAAGTACACTGTTTCATGAAAATATTCATTTCATACACCCATGGTTGGAAGTTGGAAGTTATAATGGAAGAAAAATCAAGAGAAAGATTGGGACGTGTGAGATTTTTTTTCATGTCATTTATATTTTATTCATTAAAAAGGAGATACTAATGACAAGAGGTAGGTTGGTTGGATGATTGGAAAGTATAATTAAGAAAATTTAAGAGATATGGTATGATGTCATATCTATCTTAATTAGAATTCACAGAGATGATGTGATATGTATTCATGTATGTTATGTTTTAGTAATAAATGTTTACCAAATATATTTGTTATTAGTTAAGATATAACAATCTTAAGAAAGATTTGGCATATCTCATCTTAGCAAACTATCATTTGAAAAAAAAAAATGTAATTAATCTAATGTAGGTTATATCTAATAATAATAATAATAATGATAACAATTTTAAATAAAATTTCAACTTTTTTTTTTCTTTTTTAAATTAAATTTTTTCTTAAAAATAATATTAATTGTAAACATATAATACAATACTAATTAAATAATTGTGAAAAATACAAATTGGTTTCTTAGAAATTACTCATGAAACTTTGAATATTTAAAAAAGAAAATTTTAAAATTATATTTGAAAAATGAAATGAAGTACATGATCCTTTAAAAAATTATGATGAATAAATAGTTTTAGATAATTTTTAATATTAAAAAGTCAAATTTATAATAAATTAAATTAATTTTTGTTGTAAAATGCATATATTAATTATTAAAAAATATATATAATAGAAAACAACAGTTTGTCGAGGCATTTACAAGAAAAATAGCTCGAAAGTAATAACACCCAACTTTCTATATTTATAATAATTAGGTTACTTTTATAGGGAGTGTGAAAATGGGATGAGCATAAAATAATAATAACCTTATAAAAATTAGAGAGATTAAAGTTCAAATATTTATTTACAATAGTGTGACATCTCTCATTTGAATTAAAAAAATTTAAAAATATTTGTGGGAAGAAACATTTTTTAATAGAGTTCTTAACTTACAAATTCTGAGTAAAAGAAAACTTGCAAATTTTGTTTTAATTGTTAATTTGGAGGGAAAATGTAGTAAAATGATCAATTATATTTGAAAGAATGTTGATATTTGTAATATATTTCTTAAAAATTGTTGATAATTTTTAGAAACATAATTAAACATGGATAAAATTTTAAAACATGAAAATAATATAAAATAGGTTTTTTATTTTAAAAAAAAATCTTATGCAACATATATTATTACAAAACTTTCATTGTCAAAATATTTTATTCTTAGTGCAATTACTAATGATTTTGTCAAATACACTTTAAAAAATAATATACAATTTATAGAAAAATATACTTAAACTTAAACTATTGTCTTGAATAAGAAAATATAGTTTATTTTACTACAATATATAAATGTGTGAAGCCTCAAAATTCTTTAATAATAAATACAAGATATTTTTCACTTAGCACTTAGCCTACAACCTCTTTTCTTCTCCATTCTTTTCTACAGTGTCCAAGTGAACAAAAAACTTTGTATTTTTTATTATTAATAAAATGATGTTGACTTCTCCTTTTACCTACTAAAAAATTAAATAAAAAATAATGCATTTAATAGAAATAACACGAAAATAATATAAAAATATTAGTAGATTCTTCTTTACAAAATTTATTGACAATATAAAAATAAAAATAATACTTTTACAAATAATTAAAAAATATATATATATATTTTTAACCCGGAGGTGTCTCTGTTTTTACAAGTAAATTTACATGAAATGGGAAAATCATGAAGAAAACTAGCAGAAAGGATTTTTCTGGGATTTCAAGAAAGCCTGTTTATATGTGTACCCCCACACCCCAATCTAAATGGAAACTCCAAATCCCAAATGCTTATTATCTCCCATCCCCCGATTCCAGTAATCACGTAATTCAGAAGAGCTTGTCCAGCTAGAAGGGCCCCTATAAGATCAATCGAATATATGGTGATTGGATTGATTAACTAGATGATTAAGAGCTTGTCCAGCTGGAAGGGCCCCTAAAAAATCAATATAATGTATGGTGATTGGATTGATGAACTAGATGATTACGAAGGCCTGTTCGTATATTTACATAAGATTGTGCATGCTTTTATGTAATATGCCTTCAGTCTAGTAACAATAACATGTGTATATTGCTAATAATTTATATTAATGAAATTCGAGAGCACACTCTTTGTTTTATATTTAGAATTCAAAAGAATGTTTTAAAGAAATTCGAAATTATATTCGAGAGTCACTCCTACTACTTGTATTAAATGTATCATTAATTTGTAGTATTATATAATATAAAACATATATTAGTATATCATATACTATTATTCCATAGAATTTCAAAGTATTTTACTTAAGACGTAGCTAATATAAGTATTTATTAATAATTTGATCTAAACTATTATTTTACTAATTATAATAACAATAAAATAATCATAATAATTTGAAAGTTTATGTGGAATTGTGTGGATTGTTTTCTCTTAAATATTCATTTGGGAACTTTGAAAGGAATGTAAGAGGGGATTTTTTCAAGGGAAGTCACTAAATAATGACTCTTTCTTAAACAAAATTGAAGTATCAATAATGGAAACTATGAACTCTAGAATCAAAGCCCAATGCTCCTCTTAAAAGTTTTATACTGGTTGGGATGACTGCATTCTCAAGAAGTGGTTTGGTCTTAAGTCTCCCTAAACCTTAGGTCAAGGAGGACAAAAAAGTCATATTTGATGACAAAATTGTGTTTGGTCTCCTCCTAGCAGTGGATGGTATAAACTAAACTTTGACAAGGCCTCCAAAGGCAACCTGAGCCCATCAGGGGCTAGATGCGTAATCCACTCAGACAGGGGCTTAATTTTGGCCAAATTGGCCGAACCATTAGAGGAAGATACCAACAACATGGCAGAATTCAAAGCGCTACTTTTAGGGTTGTTCGTATGCAAGAAATTAATTTATCTAAGGTAGAGATTGAAGGAGACTCTCTCATCACTATTAATGCAGTTAGATCAAAATCGACCCCTAATTGGAGAGTTCATTTAGTTCTGGATGATATCTTAAGCCTCTTGGCTAATTTTGAGCAAGTTACCATTAACCACATATATAGGGAAGGTAACTTTGCAGTAGATGAAATGGCAAAGCTGGGAGCAGAAGGAAAAATCTTTAAACAATCATTTTGAGAACACATCTCCTTTTTCTCCCCCTTCAATGAAAGATGTGAAGTCATCATGAGGTGCTGACAAGGTAGAGGAGGGATATGAGGTCCACGAGGACTTGGACAACAAACCATATTCTTCTCCTTCAGACTTAGGCAGTTAGGAGTGTTTCAATATTCTCAGACTCACAAGAGGCAGATTTTTCGATGACCTTGGCATCACAACAACACTATTGAATCTTGAAGCTTATGGAGGATTCCTGCATAATTTTCTTCATATTTGGCATTGGCTAGATGTTATTTGAGGTAATTATTCTTTAGTTTTAGGTTGTATGGGCTATGACCGAAGGTTTTCGTGTTGGTTCTTTCTTCCTTGTATGCTTTTGAACCAGGTCTGATGTACTTTTAATACAATTAACAAATTTCATCTCGGCTTCAGCGCCTTATTCATAAAAAAATTAAAAAATAATAAAATGTACAATGTACATGTGAGAAATAACTTTAATAAATATATTATCATCTATCTTTGTAATGAATGTTGTAATCTTACATTAATATTTGAATTTGTGGAATTAGAGAGCACACTCTTTACTTTATTTAAGAATCCAAATCTCCTTTAAATAGATAAAATCCATAGAGATTTTTCTGTGTAGACATGAAGAAAATCAATGTATTCAATACCTTTCTCATATTTAAAAAACTACCACTAGCTAAAATCCATAGAGATTTTTCTATTTGCAGACATGAAGAAAATCAATATATTCAATACCTTTCCCATATTTAAAAAACTACCACTAGCTGTATTAAATTAAACATTACTCTCTAGTACCATATAATAGAAAACATATATAATTATAAGACATTCCATTTTTTCATAATTTCAAAGTTTTTCACTTAAGACATATAGAATATAATAAATAGCTATTAATAGTTTGAAATAAATAATACTAAAATCTTTCATCTTATAACAAATGTATGCTATCTTAATATGTTTTGTGAGTGTACTCCATTCTTTCCTATGTACCTCATTTTATTTGTGGCTCTTTGCTTTAATACTTATAAGTGTTGAAGCTTTATATTTTATTTAATGGCTTCTCTTTATTCAAAATCATGAATTTATTACCCTCATTACCTACTCATATTCATGATGCACATTTCTACCAAGAATTTATCAGATTTAACAATTGGATCTTTGTAATCAATACTTGAATCTTACATTGATATTAATTGATGATGAAATTTGAGAGTACATTATTAGGTAAGATATCATTTAAAGAAATAAAATACATAAAGATGTTTTTGTAGATGTACAGTGAATAAATACTCATACTAATATACATAAAGAATATTCAATATTCTTTCCATAAAAACAAAACTTCCATGACACTATCTTAAATCTAGCACTAATAGTTTTTTATTAATAATTTAAGCAAATTATTTATTTAGAAATAATAATATGATAAATATTATATTTAAGATTAAATCAAAATAAGAAATACATTTAATGACAGAATAATTACATTAAATTGTATGTTTTCAAATAAAATATTCCCAACTAGAGTAAGATATATTATACTCTTACTATACAATACCAAGTGAAGAAAATATTTCAAACATTGCTATAGATCCCTCCCTAGTGATAATAAATACGAAATAGGTTGGATGAAAATAATGATCAAGCAGAAGTAAAGTGAGGATCATCTTCCAATTTGTTCATGGTGGAGGGAGGAAGACAGACCTCCAATTCAACACTTCCTC
The DNA here is from genome assembly GCA_018584345.1 of Thuja plicata. Taxonomy (NCBI): domain Eukaryota; kingdom Viridiplantae; phylum Streptophyta; class Pinopsida; order Cupressales; family Cupressaceae; genus Thuja; species Thuja plicata. The sequence goes on along the minus strand of MU223728.1, from coordinate 358,261 downwards.
CGCCTTCCCTGCTGGGATGAGCAGACACTTTCCCGTCAAAATGATTTCCCATCCCACTCCTAACCGCTACCGGTCTTCCCCACCCGAAATCATTCTCGTACATCTCAAACCGCGGAGAGTTCCCAATCACAATACAATTCTTCTCAATCTGATCCAGCGTAATAACAATTGGCTGCTTACGCCACTCATCAATCATTTTCCTGATAGCCCCGTCCATGTGACCGCTAATTACACCGTTCAACAAACCAGCAGGGAAGGAGAGAGGAAAATTGCTAAGCTCCCTAGCCGTAGCGGTCGCGAATATGTTCTGAATAACACTGCCAAAATAGGAGGCTGGTAGCGGAGGACGAAGCCGTGACCGCAGGTTGACGGACACCCAAAAATTCGTGGGCTCGTCCGGTCCGAGCCCGCGGGCACGTGTGATCGCCCGCCACAGATGACCGCACAGTGCCTGGAAGGAAGAGATCGTTACCGGTGAATCCCGGTTGGCCCGCTCCTTTAAGCGGCTGATCGTTTTGGCGCTGAAATGGAATATTTTAACCCGCAGAGGGGGCGGGCAAAACCTAGGGATGTGACCGTCCGGGTCGAAGCCGAGGCTAACCGTGGGCCCGGGGAGGTGTAGCAGAGAACGATCGTGGATGGGATTGAGAGGGATTTTGTCAGAGTTGGTCCTGCAGAGGTGGGCCCAGGAGTTGAAGAAATGCCAGAAGGAGCTACCGTCCGCTGCGCCGTGGTTGACCGTGCAACACACCGCAATCCCGTCTTTTAGCTCAGTTACCTGTAATTTTGAAATCATAGTAAGGAGCACCATTTCATTATTGCACAACCCAATTTTTGGAAAATTTGACTTTTTCCAAGTTTGGTGGAGTGTACGATTAGCTTAGTTTGGGTGGGAAAGAGAAAAAATAAGGCAAAAGAGCTCAAGGACAAGCTACGTACTTCACAATGGATCAAAACAAGAATAAAGGATGGGTTGTGTGAATGTTTTGGGAGTAATATTGAAGTCAACATACATGTCTCTATTGTCCTTCACTTTATTTAAGTTATACATAGATAAGTTAGAGGAGTGAAAAGAAACATAAGTGGTGTCGTGTCCACAAAATGACCACATCTTAATTGAGAATCAATGTATTGTCCATATGAACATGTGAGAGCCCTAGACGAATGGTTGTCATCAAAATAAGAATAAAAGATGAGTTGTGTGAATGTTTTGGGAGCAACATCAAAGTCAACATATAAGTCTCTATTGTCCTTCACTTTATTTAAGTTATACATAGACAAGCTAGAGGAGTGATAAGAAACATTAGGTGGTGGGGGTGTCCACAAAATGACCACATCCCAATCGAAAATCAATGCATTGTCTATATGAACATGTGAGAGCACTAAAACTATTTTGTTAGGAGATGGAAACACAAATGAACATTGACAAAACCAAGATTGTACTATTTACCTTATAAAGAATAATGGAGCAAATGATTTTGATTTTGAAGGAAGCCCTATTGCAAGTGCTATATGAATACAAATACTTGGGCATTGATTTCATAGAAACCTTAGTTAAAAGATGTGTACGACAATAAGGATTAAAGGGGGGTAGAAAATCCAATATATGTTTGAAAACAAATGTAGATTAGTTGATCTATGGAATTGGAAAATCAATATATTAAATAAGTTTCTTGTTTTGTAGGTCATGTTGGGTTGTGGTGTTGTCTAGTTTTGAAGTTCGAGGTAGTAGCATAACAATTTCAAAATGGAGACAAACAAAAGGGTTACAAACACATTCAATTGTGCGTAATTTCAAAATAATAGTCGTGGTCACAAATAAGAGCATTTTAGACAAGGTGCTAAAATGCTAAAATACATGAAACTATTAGCCCACAATTACAATATAAAAGATATGACACTATTAGCCCAAAATTACAACAAAGGGAAAATTAAATAGATAAAAAAACATATGGGTTAAGAAGACTACAAAGAGGATAAATAAATATGGGATCAAATGTAAGAGAGATGAAACAAAAATTTTAAAATCGAAAGAGATGTGAGATAGAAAGTCAAACCTATCACGTGGACCAAATAATTTGGAAAAAAACTAAGAATATTATGTAAAACAAATTAATCTTCCATATGAGTAGTAGCAAAAACAATATATAGGGGTCAATATAAAGTGGAAAGATAAAATGTTGATATCCCTATTGATAAGTAGTTCACACCATCTTATGCATGAAGTAAATAGGTGGAAAACACTCATAGAGGAGTGCATTGTGTAGGTTTATTAGAGTTAGAGAAAAAAATATAGCATTAAATCATAAATTACACAACACACAAGAACATTTGAATCATATAAGATACTTCTCTAAAATTTCAATCTTTAACAAATATATTTGAAGATGAATGAATAGAAAAAACAATAGAATACTTTGATCAAAACCTATAGTAAAATAACCATAATCAACGAGGAAATAGATGATAGCGAAAATTAAGAATTGTTCTTTTTTGGGTTTGACAAAATTCAACTTTTAGATCTCATTAAATGTTAGATCTCATAGAATGATTTCAAAACTTTCATTTCATTTCATAAAACGCTAAAAACCATTGCACAAAGAACTTCATTTTTGAATTAAAAAAAGTTGGAACAAAATAACATTATATCATAAAGAGTATATCCAATTACCCTTCACTCATGACCCAATCCCCCAATTACTAAATTTAAAGAAACTAAAGGAATGATAGGGGAAATGACCCATAATCGTTAGGAGGTCCAATAACCGTGACTTCTTTTTCATCTTGATCCCCCAATTACTAATATTAAAGGAGCCCCAAAAATGATAACAAATGTATGACTACTGGGACATTTGGTCACAAGTACTGGCATTTTTCATGAACGACTATTAGTGCAAGAACATAGTGGGTATCCGGTGGCACTTTGACATGGCTACTTTTTGAGGACTCTATGTTCGACAGTCCAGTCTCTACAGAGAGATCCGTGAATACCCAAAAGCTGAAATCTGAGCTTTGAGCAGTTAACTAACATATGGAGACAACAACAAAAACATTGTCAAAATCTGACATACCATTTATGAACTACAGGTGGGTGAAGTTAGCCTGTTGGGTACTCCGTCCTTTCCTCTAACTAAAAATTCATTAATAAATTTTACATGTACCAATAACCGCTCACTTGTACCTGAGATATCAATTTTTTCAAAAATCCAATACAAGACAACCAATAAAATCATTAAAATCCTATATACCCTTTAAGATTTCAATGAGACCCCAGTACAGTGAGCCTCCACTACTGATCTCGCTGATGTCATTAAAACTTTCATTTGGTTTCGTGAAACCAGTTGTACAAAGAACTTCAGCTTAAATTAAGAACTCCAGACAATTTTACAGTTATACGAAAGATCGGTGAGAGCAAGATAGTTCTCCAAAACAATTTAAGAAAAACGCAAAAGAAAGATTCTGAAAAGTCCCACTTCCCACTATACCCCATATTTCCAAAACACAAAATATACCTTCCATAATTTACCTGGACTGCAAGCAAGGGAAGGTGATGGCCTTCCAAATTGAGGGCACCGGAGAGAGCAAATAGATCTTCAACAGCTGGCGCCACGTCAGGTGTGGTCAGATCAGCAATACTTAGGTCTTCGGCCTTGGCTTCGATGAAATCAACACCGGAGTCATTGCAGAGGATATAAACACCTCCATCCTCTGGACTGGTTGTTAACCGGCCGGCCAAAGGATAAAATTTAACGAGCAGCCGGGAAAGAGTTTCGGCAAGACGGTCTACCTGAGAGGAGAAGTCAGCAGGGGGAATCTGATAGAGGAGGCCTTGCTGAATGTAGTGGCAGAAGAGCATTTCTAATTCCAAGGGCAAAAGTTCAAGCTTTTCAGCTTCAGATGGGATGGCTGGAAATACAGTGCGCTTTGTATCCACACGAATCATTTTCTTATATTCCATCTAGCTGCTCTTCTTGGCCACATTCCAGTTGGCCTGGGATGTGAGCTTTATAGATTTTCTCCAATATCAGATAGCCACCAATTAAATATGTTCATTACATTCCTACCTATTTTAATTGTACTTGTTATGGTTGATGAGAATCAATTCGCAAGCCGCCCTTGGAGCCAATTTCTAAGTTGAAATATAAATATTTGGGTTACCTCTGCGCAGAGAAAAAGAAAGAGAGACTCAGGTAACTGGATGAACTATATCTGAGAACCAAGATTAGTTTTTGGAGATATGTGTTAATGGATGTAAGAAAAGTTAGTTTGATAGTCTCTATCTTAAATTATTTTTTTTGTCATTTATGTATTATTCAATAAATTAAAAAGTCTCAATGAAAATTGAAGGTAGATAAGATAAGATAAGATAAATTTATTAATGTCCAACAAGAGACCAATAAGGGTCTATAGGTCTTTGAGTTGTTGATGAAGTTGAATAATTTTTGATAGATTTATCAATTGAATGGTTCTTAATGAATCGTGAGGAATCAAATCTTAATTAAAATTAATTAATTTGATAGATTTTATGTAGGAGTTCACCACTTGCACATTGATTTTTAGATCAAGAACATCTTAATGAAAATGACATCAAAACATAATATAAAATTGTAAGATATGTAGTTTTCACATTTATAAAAGTAAAGATTGGTCTATCTTGAAGTTAGAATAAGTGTCATTTGCTGCTGAAGTTGAACTTCTTAATAGGCCAAGATGCCACCAAGTAACTGATTCCTAATGGGGCCACTAATTGAATGGTTCTTAATGAGCCAACCAAAAATCAAATCTTGGTGAGTGTAAGACTCCAAAATTATAAGGAATGGAATTTACAAAATAAATCACATTTACTTTTAATATTTATAGAATATTGAAATATCCAATTCTGAATTTTTAATCATTCATAAGGTTAAACATAGATTTATTTTCAATGTTAGTGAAGATGTAGATCTACATAATAAAGAGAAAGACTAGAAGACTCTATAGAGATTTTCAAATAGTTGAGATTAATGATTTCTTTTTATTTTAATATTAATGAAGGTGTTTTCTATCATTTTAGTTCCACATAATCATCATAAATCATCATAAGAGAATGATGTAGAGATATCAGTGAGTAAGAGGTGGAGAAGATGATTGATGTTTGAAAAATCAGCTACACAACTTCAAAAGTCTCTCAGATTATGAGTTGCAGAAATATTATATTTGATATAGAAACTTTTATAAAACAAGTAGAATTAAAAAGCAATCTTTTTCATTGTCATAAATTGGAAAAATCTTCTCTCTTGCTAATTTATGGACATTTATTTGTAATATTAATGAAATTGCCTCTCCTTCTTTACAACCGCATAACAATCAAATGAAAATGATAGTGAATAATGATACATTAAATTGGTGAGTTGTAATTGAGAAGATTGATGATGTAAAATCGTTTTACATGGATTATAGAAATATCGCGTTTCTTACATTTGATATACAAATCTATTTCTTATTAATTTAGATACAATTATTTACAATACCAGCAAAAAAAATGTGCGTTCTATAAATCGTCACAACAATCACACAAAAATTATAGTTAGATGCAAAAGCATTAAATTGGTGAGTTTTTTTTTTTTTTTATATACATTTTATTAAAATAAATTGGTAAGTTGTTATTATTGTTATTATCAACAAGTAATTGAGAAGATGATTGATGATGTAAAATCAATTTACACCAACTATAGAAATGTCAATTATTTACAATACTAACAAAAAATCGCCCCCTCTTTAAACCTACATAACATTCAAAGGAAAAATAGGTAGTAGACACAAAAAATATTAGATTGGTGAGTTGTGAATATCAATAAATAATTTTGAAGACAACCATGATATAAACTGTTTTACAAGAACTTCAAAAATATTTTGTTTCTTACAATTGAAAAATCTATTTCACGAGTAAAATAAAATGGTTCTCTCTCTCACTACCTTAAAATATAAAAATATTATCTATCTATTAGTTAAGATTCTTCCATTTGTTAAAAGTTCTATAACAATCGAAACAAATGATAGGTAAATGTGGAAATATTAAATAAGTAAATTTTGTTGTCTTCAATAAGAAGCGTGGAGAGATGATTGATAATGTAGAATCTTATTCCATAAACTGTACAGATATTATAATATATTATAATTCTTTATTTAATGTAAAAATCGACAACGCAGCTAGAATGAAAAGTAATCCCTTATTATTATTATACATTTGTTTTCAACATTAATGAATAAGACTTTGACATATTTAAACTATATAACAATCACCAATAAATGATAAATAGATGCAGAGATATTAAATTGATGAATTGTTATTATAAATTAAGTGATAGAGACGATATTTAATGATTTAATTAAATTTTATATTATATTTGATATAAAAATTTATTGTGAAAGTCAAAACTGACATTTGTCGATACAGAGAGAAAAACGCGTTCTCTTTAAAGCTGCAGAGATATTATATGGTTGAGCTGTTAAACCTCGGATGAGGATGTTAATTAATTAGCCTACACAAAAGTTGTTGACAAAATAGACTTCTCATATAAATAATAAATAAGGGAGTTTAAAGTATCTGTCACCTTTAAAATAGTTGGTGTTGGTTATTCACGGTCAATTTTATAGAAAATAGTTGAGTCTAATTTTTGTTATTGTTAGCTTTCAATTTTATGATGTCTATTTACTTAGTTCAATTTAGAAATTTGATAAGTCTTTTTGACAAAACGTTTCATCATGGTCAACATAGAATTTCATAGCATCAACAATCTCTCTCTCTTGATATTTTAATCTATAATATTTTTATTTGTTTTGGAGATTATATATATATATATATATATATTGCTAGATATTATATACATATGGATAGTCCAAATTTTTTGATGGATAATCAAGTCCTTTGTCTTATTGCACCAACTTATGTTCTATATAGCTAGATCTCTACTAAATCTTACGCAATAGATATTTAAAGACATTATTTTAGAAGTGTTTATTTTCAGTTTTATAATACAATTTGATAAATAAAATAATAAATATTTATGTACTTCAATAAGTAAAAATATAATAAATTTGATATTTATTAATAAGTTTTTAAAATTTATTTATGTATAAATTAACCTATTAAAAGTGATTTTAAACACACACACACAATTATTATTGAGTGATAATAATTAAGTAATAGGTGTCATCCCCATATAGGTTAAAGATGTTTAATGTATTTGATTAAGTTTGGTTTCTCTTATTTATATTACTGATTTCCATCCATAGATTTAAGGGAGGTTATTTTAAGGTCAATTATTTTTTTGTTTTTTTTAAACAAAAGTGGACTAGCCACTATATATATTTATTAATATAACTGATTTGAGGACTCATCTGGGAAAGAGCCAATAAAGAAAACCCAGAATCCTAGTCCAATACATATAGTTATGCAGAATATCAAATCTTATACAAATCTATCTGTTTACAAAATAGATTTGTGCTAATCACTGCTATACATTTGATATCCCTATTTTGATAATTGTTGAAGTTTACAAAAAAAGTAGTCTGCAAGCTGTGAATTTGAACATATACATTCCAAAAGATCCAAAAATGCAGGACCTAACTAACAAATTTTTATTCTTCCATATCCTCTCTTTCATCTTGTAGATTAACAATATTCTCATGGTCAATATCCCAGGCATTTCCCCATCTTGCTGGAGGACCAATGAGAATATATGTTACCCAACCATCAATTTAATCGGCATTCTGCTCATGTAAAACCCCTCGCAGAATAGGACCATCAGTAGGGGAGGAACCCATTAAGGATGATAGGTTTAGGTTTGGCACATTGGTGGGAAGTACTGCAGCCTCTGTTCTATTTTCAGAATGCGACGCCTGAAGGAGTGTTCATAGGGAGATATTGGGGGAACCCAAAATATCCAACAAGACATAGACAATTCGTTTGATGTTTGTCTCGAGCTCCTTGCCCAATGTTTTATCCATAATCTGCAATGTGTTTTTAACAAAATGGAAGCTCTGTTTCTCCAAGGAACGCTTGATATTATCATACACCATCATGCATTCGTGCTTAGCCAATTATTATTTGTTTTAAATTTTAGTTTATTTTTATTTGTATACAATTTATTTTATATATTGGTAAAAAGTTAGTTTAATTTCTAATAGAATACAATAAATTATATAAAATTTTCTAAATTCCATTATTCATATTTACATTTATAATTTAGTTATGTTGAATGTAGTTTATTAATTGTTTTTAATACTTTGATTGTATTTTAATATTTTTTCTTATACAGTTTATTATTGACATAAGTTGTATACATATATCTTAAATACTAAATCTACGAATATGTTAAAGGTTTTTGAGCTATTTCATAAAAATATTTTACTTAAGAACCATTTTATTTAATACATGATCTCAAAATTGTTTACTTTATAAATTTACACAAGTTCTTATTAATTCAAGTGTGATAGGGCCCGAACCCAACTTTAAAGTACTATCAAGTCTAACAGACATAAGAAAAGGAATTCACAAGAAATTCAACCTACTAATTAAGAACTAGTCGACAAGCATTACATAGGGGGCATTGGAGCCCCTTTCCAGTCCTCGCTCAACTCATTCAGCTTGTTCAAGAAAGAAGCCTGCTTGGGAGGACAACCCGCAGCAGCATCAATAGAAGACCTATCATTACTTTTGAGCATCACATGGAGGGTTTACTCATTTTTGCTACACTTATCCTTCTTTTCTTCCAGCTCCACCTGTAAAGTGTTGAGGGAAAAATTGGTTGTTTCTATCATCCGCTTGGTTTAACAATCCAGGTCCTGAATCTTTTTCTTAAGCCCAGACTGGTTGGCCTTTATGTTCGTCGAAGCATCGACCATCTCATTCTTCTCCTCCTCATTCAGAATCTGGTCCTTAAGATCTTTAATTTCCTCTTGCATAATCTCCCAATTATTGAGTTTTTGGGAAAAAATCATCCGCCACACCCCACATGCTATCATCCCCCTTGCCACGGGTCCAACCATCCACTCTTTTCTCCACCTTAGCAATCAATTTCAATATGTTTATCTTCTTTCCAGGGCTATGTGAAGCTGCATGATGAGGCATTTAGTGACTGCATTCTACCTATTATAGAAAATGCATAGTTCATCTACATTTCTCCCAATAGTATCAATATCATAATGATGCTTAGTAGAGGTATTCTTTTCAGTCATGGGAAGGGTAATTTTCTTGGGGATGGCATGATCTCCAGGGTACCCATGAGGAGCTAAAATAGGGGAAGAATGATTAATAGACTAGGAGGGGGAATTACCAGTAGAATTTTCTCGAGTCCAATCCAACTTAGTCGACCATCAGGAAGAGGAGTCCTCCAAGATGATCACATTGCTCTCCTTGGGCTACTCAATACTGAGCCTTTCATTTATCTTTCCTTAGGGGGTAACTTTGGTGGACCCAAGAGAAGGAGGGATTTTGGCCAAAGCGCGAATACATGTAGACTTAGGGTTATTTAAATCCATAGTGAGAAATGGGTTAGAGCTAGCCTGAGGAGTCAGGCATGGTGTAAGTTATACAGGTGGAGAATATTCCCTTGATGAAGGGGACAACGACCCTTTCTTTTCACTTTGTATATAGACTAAGATAAAGAAGATAAAATCTAGAACTAGAATTAAATTTAACATCAAGAGGAAAATGACCTAGCATAGGGAAGGGGTGAGAATGGAACCTCTTAAATATACCTTCCATGGTTATGAATTTAATGAGCACCGTATCAATGTATTTCCACTCTCCAAGAAGTTCCTGCTTGTTGAAACCATTCTTCAACCTCAAAATATTATTTCCAAGGCCAAGAAACCTCTTCATATCTAACTTGTAGTCTTCATTGGAGTTGTTAGGCATCACTTTCCCATCCACGAATAGAGTAGTGATAATGAAAATGGTTTCCGTAGAAACTATAAATGATACCTATTTGGGTTGTATCCCTTCATTCCCTCCACATACTGGTCCAAATGTCCCATCTGGATAATGGGCTAAAGGACTGAGTTGTATTTAAAATTCTCACAAGAGTCTGGCTCAATTTGATTTAGATCTTCCCCCATAATATAGATAGAATCACAGCCTTGGCTTAAGATAGACCAGAGAGAAATGGAAAACCAGAGTAGATGCAGAGAATAAAACCCAAATATGAAATCTCAAGCAAATTGAAAATCATTTCCCATCATCATTTAAAATTTAAGAGAAAGAACAATTATTGACAAGATTGGCAACATCCTTCACAATCTCCGTATGAACTGCATGGGAGAGATCTTGGCTGGCAGACCAAGTGATGAGGTTTTTGGTAAAGTGACCAATCATTGCCAACTTATTAGTAGCCTCATTACCTTCCCAATAGGTGTGCTATCATTTATATATGTCCATTGTGTCAAAGAGATCTTTGATTTTGGTGATGATGTCAATTGTTTCCCACCTGAGGTACTTTCCGTATTCATCATGATAATTACATTCCTAGTGGCACCTTCTCCAATGATTATCTTCAATCCCCGCATGACCGTTAGCTCAACACCATGAAAAGAAGCAAATACTTTTTCCACATGGGTAGTCTGGATCCTAGGTTCATAGAAAATGCTAGCAAGGTGTTACTCAACATGTCTCTAATGAGATCACCCCCTCCTGCCCATCCTACATTACCAAGAGACGAGCCATCAAAATTTAATTTCACCCATCCGTGATCAAAAAATAAGAATAATATAATATTAATCAAAATGTGCCATACCAAGAAGACAAATTTAGAAATATTTATTAGTACTTTAAAACTAGAAATTTTATACCACTAAGTTAATCACTCTTATGTCAAATATTGCTCTTTCCTTGGTGTATATTTTTCCAAGGTCTTCACATTGGTTCCAAGTCAACACATTTAAGGATTTTTGATCCTTAATGCTCCTTTTTGTTGAGAATGTGAAGTCAAACAATCATTTGACCATTCCTCTTCTCTTCTCTTTTTGTTGAGAATGTGAAGTTCAATCATCATTTGACCATTCCTCTTCTCTTCTACATTTCTCTTCGTATTTGAAGTGTTACAAATTTGTATAAAAGGATTAATTCAAATTATGTATGGTGTAAACTAGTGAGATAGTGAGTAAAGATATTTACCTTCTTTCTCGTGGATGTAGCCTTCAATGCTGAACCACATAATTCATTGTGTTATGTGTGTATTTTTTATTTTCTTTCTGTTTAGTTTTGTTGTTTATTATTTTATCTACACTTTAACATCATAAATTGGTGTCAAAGCCATGAATAAGTTGTGAATAAATTGAGTAAAGATAGATGATGAAAATAAATAGAGGATTGAAAATTTATCAAGGAGAAATTTAGAATGTGGAATCTATAGCTAGAAGATTTGTTGGTGCAAAATATATTGCCATAATGGTATAAGGAATTTGAAAAAAGAAAGATGATTGTGATGTCCTATAAGGAGTGACAGAAAATAGACAAGAAGGCAATGACAAACATAATTCTTTCCCTCTCTAGTAATATTTTCTTCAATGTTGCAATAGAGAAGACAATGAAATGTATTTGGGATAATTTACCTAACATATACGAAGAAAATGTTGATGCTCTTATTCCCACCATAGGAGAATCTACAATAGATGTTTGAGTGATAAATTTGGGGGCATCATTTTCTACCACTTCATACACAGAGTATTTCAAAAACTTTAGAAAGCGATAATTTTGGTAAGGTCTATCTTGGGGTGACAACATATATTGTGATATTGTTAGAAAGGGGTTATTTTTTTGAAACTAATGCATGGAAATAGTTGGCTACTATGAGATGTTAGATATATCCCTTAGCTGAAAAAAAAAGTTGATTTCAAATGGACAATTGGATTCTCAAGGACGTAGAGACACTCTCAAATTAAGTAGATGGAAAATTTGAAAAGGAGCCTTGGTAATTGCTAGGGGTGGATAATTAGGTTCTCTGTACTTGTGTTAGAGAGTCACACTAAATTGGAAGATTTGGAGGAAAATAAAGACAATGAATTAGATATTTCACGCAAGAGGTTCAATCACATGAAAATGAAAGGCCTTAAGATTTTACACTTGAATAGGATCATCTTCATGGGTTGAAATTATTAGATTTGGATATGTGTGAGCACTACATATATGGAAATAAAAAGTGAATATCTTCTCTACCAAGGAACGTAAAGCACAACTATTGGAGCTAGTGCATTCGACTATCTCTAGTCCCATGGAGGTAACTCAATTGGTGGGTCTAACTATTCTATTATTTTTCTACATGGTTGCACTAGAAAGATTTAGATTTACAAGTTAAGCTGAAAAACTGTATTATTTGACAAATTTAATAATTTCAAAGTAATTGTTGAAAACCAAATGTAAAATAAAATTAAGTGTTTTAAAATGGATAATGGTGGTGAATTTTATTATATAGAATTTGGTCATTTTTGTGTATAAAATGGTATTCAAATCGTAACATTTTGACCACAAGAAATTAATATCGTATGAATTTTGAACAATATAATTATGGAGAGAGCTTTAGTGGCATGTTATCATGTGCATGTTTGAAAAAAGAATTTGGACAAAAGGCTATCAATGCAGTAGTATATTTAATTAATTGAAGTCTATATTCTCAATTGTATTATTTAATTAATTGAAGTCTATATTCTCAATTGTATTTTAGAATTATAGAGGTAAACTGGTAAGGAAAAGAAATGTCTTATAATCACTTGCGGGTGTTTGGTTGTGAAAGTTTTATTCACATTCCACAAGAAATAAGAACAAAGTTTTGAGTGAAATCCAAACAATACATCTTCATTTGATATGGGCATGTAAATATGGTCACAGGTTGTGGGATCTAG
>MU223728.1:327207-345332 GCA_018584345.1 Thuja plicata | reverse complement strand
TTTACTCATAGCATAGATTGAATTTTGAATGAAAAAAGTGTTCACAAGTTTGTTAGAAGAATGCATGGATGCACAAGACTATGTGCCATTGGCATATATATAAAATAAGAAGTGTGTATGGGACTTGAATAGAACCCATGATGAGATTAATTCACCACCTTTAATTATTCAAAGTTTGACATGTGTGGCCATGTGTCAATTCTGGCTATCACCAAACTCTATAAGTTTGTCTGTTTATGCTTTCGAGTAAATGCTCAACAACATACAGGTCTCCCAATAAACACATTCCAACGTGAGATGTTATAGACAAAAATACGACAGCCTTGTGCATAAAGTTCGAACAATCTACGCATGTCCGAATTCCTTATTCATTGCAGAGATACTGAATGTTTTCAAAGCGGTGGTTATTATCTTATAACCAGAAAGTTAATAGCGAATATATGATGAAAAGAAGCAATGAAGATAACACGACATGTTCATATTCCTTGGCGTCGATAAACAAATTAGAATCGAACATGCTTGTTATTAATTCCTGAGCGCATAGAAACATTCATCACTGAGTGTCGCTTTTGAGTTTGAACATTTCAAACAGAGTAACATGAACCGGAGCATAGATTTGGACCAGTTGTCTTAGAATGTGATAGAGGATTATTCTCGTATTATTCTCTCTCTCTCTAAAGCATCTGTTTTTATATGCTTGTGACATCAATGACAAAACTACCAAATCTGTCTAACAATAATGTGTATCTAAAAACTAGTGTTTGGTTAAAAATCCACCTAGCAGGTTTGAATTTCCCTGGTCTAAAGTTAAGACAATATAAATTCTTTTCTAGGAATTCATGGTCAATTTCATAATATGAAAAAAAAATAACGTTGGGGGTGATTACTTGTTCCTTGGTAATATGTTGAGAGAGGCTTTTACTTTGTGGAGATCTTATAATTTTGATTAAGATGGTAGGGAAAGGGCTCTGAACCCAGAAGCAAACAAATATATAACAACTAAAACAAAGATCACAATTTCATGCCACGACAGCCGGAAGCACCATCCACTAACAATTCACAAAATAATCAAAAACCATACTGGACGTTCTGTCTATGCAGACTAAATGATCTATACTATTATTATCGCTAAAAAAGTCCAGAGCATTAAGTAAACTAGACCTATTAAAAACTAGTGTCTGCCTATTGGCAAAGAGAGCATTGTCCTAGTAGTAGTTATCATAACAGTAATTATCATCATCCCAGAGTTTATCTATAGCCCAACAAAAGGCAACATACCAACTATAAACTAGAGCATAGAAAGAAAGATTCATTTGGTAATATAAATAGCCTCCCATTTCATGGTAAGACGTTTGATTTCCTTTCTTCATTCATTTTTCATCCTTAATAGGTTCTTCTTCTTTGTCTTCTTTCTTCCTTTTCCTACTCTTTTTCTTGAGTTTTGTCTCTCTCGTTGCCACAACAAGCACAACCTTTAACATCAGATTCTCGCTTAACCTACACAGAGAAGTAACAATAATATTGAATTCATCACAAGTAATATTGTTAGGAATGACACTTTCGAGAGTTGTCACCCTATTCTGCAGAGCTTGAATACAGTTCATCATAGGCCCTTCTTTAAACCTCGCATCGTATTTTTGAGCAGGGGGGTTATTATTAACTTTTTCTTCTTCTACAAGAACATGGGAAGTACCAACAACATTACCCAACTCTTCCACATCTTCAAGATTAACTGTTAACTCATGGGAATATTCCCACTATGTATCCTCATGCTCTTCCTCTTCCTTTTCATAATCAACATCCTCAGAATTATCGCTTTCTTCAGAATCTTCCGGCTCGAACTCTTGGTCAGTTTCTTGAACCACCTCCTCCTTAGACATTTTTACCTTTGTTGTCCTATTTTTTTCTCAGCGTGGAAGACCTATGCTCTCCAGAGATAAACTCATTATTTATCTCACTAGAAGTGTCAATTCCCCTTCTATTTGAGAATCCATTTCCTCCTCAAGAACCTCTTTGTCAATCTCAATATACAAGCTTTTCCTACCATGATTAACTTTCTGAGTTTTAGCTGGGCTAGATTTTTTGGTCGAGGCTTTTCTCTTAGCAGGAGTAGTATCCTAAAGGGTTTTTTCAAATGACAAAAAAGACGATGGTTTAAATTTATCCAAGGATTTTAATTTTACCCCCTTTTAGCGATTTGAGGTTCTACTTAGGGATTTTAGGAAGTGACCCAATACTAAGAAGCTCAATTTTGAGAGAACTAGTTGGGGCTTATTCAGGTTGAGGGTAAGTAAGACAACATACAGTAAACAGAGAATGGCTAAACACATACTGATAAAGGACATACATTAACCCTTGATGTAATGGAGGAGAGTCTCCTTTACTAATACTATTGCACAGAGAGGAAAATAGGAAAATTGACACATTAATTTTCTCCCCATGGCAGATATGGTTTAAAATAGGTAAAGTGAATCTTACCTCGTGAGTAAAATACTTCATTACAAATAAGAAAAAAAATGCATAAGGGGCCAGGAGTGAAGACCTTTCATACCTGTTATGAGAGGGAACCACAACAAACCATTTATCTTTTCTAAAGAACTTTTCCTTTCAACAAGTTCACCATTGCAATCGAAAACCATAGCCTCCGCAATAAGTTCCAACATAACCACATATTTCACACGGCTAATAGAAACATTTCGCTTGTCCCACAAACTCACAAATTTCATGGACAAAGTATTGTTAAACCCTCTCATGGCCTAAATATAATTTATGGATCCTGCCTTCTAAAACTCATCCAATTGCTCCTCATTTTGGGTTAGCTCTTTTCAGTCTCGTGTATCAAATTTCCTTAATAGGCCACCCATCAGTCTCAATTCTTTGAATCTATTTTGGGTAGCATTTTGCATTATACCAGTAGGCCCAATTTCTTGGAAACCACTATGCACAAAAAAGGCTTTTTTGACACTTACTAAGCTAGAACAGAAGATTCGTGAAGGTAGAATTGTAAAATTTGGCAAAAAAATTACTTTTATAAATGTCATTAACCATGATATTGACATCCAGCCTCACCTCAATGAGATCATACTTAGAGATGAAAATAGCTTCATCACAAATTGATTGATTAAAACCCATGTGATTTATCATCCCCTAGCTCATAGTAACTAATGTATTGTGCAAGTGGTAGCAAAAGAAATATTTTCGCGTAGCCCAAACATTAAACTACCACATCATGTAAAAAATCCACTTGCCAAAATAATTATGCCAATTTATAGTATTATCCAGCTCAAAAGTCCTTCTAGAATTACCCTGGAATCTAGCCAAATCCACATTCCTAGATACAAAGGTAAACTTATTAGGGAGCGAATTTTGACTTTGGTGACTTAAACCCATCCTAAGACTCCTCCCTTTTTCAAAGTCATACATCAGATGACTGTTACTCTCTTCCCATTTAAATATTTGAATATTGTTTGGTTTAGGATAAAAACTAATCCTTTGAATGTTTAAACACTGATCCTTTGAATGTTTAAACACTGATTCCTACATTCATTACAATAGATGCAAAAATATTACATATGCATCAATAACATAACTACCTTCATGAATTGCTAGGATCTGGATTTCAACTTAAGCTTAACTTATTTGATTGGCTAAGATCACTTTTAACTCTTGGGGGCTCCCTTCAAACGTCACATTTGTCCATTCTTGGACACCCAGTCCCCAGTTATCCATGAAGTCCATCGTAGAGTTCCCTTCTCTTAGAGCGTCTTATTTCAACATCTGTAATGGATTGTAACATTCTCTTATAACCCTGCATCAAAATATAAATATAGTAGGGACAATTAGGCCTATTTTGGAGGTGGTCAATAATTATTTTTGAGTCACCTTCTAGAATAATCTTTCCATCCCTAAGATTTAGGAGACTTCTAATACCATACAAAGCCGCCATCGATTCAAAAACATTATTGGTTTTTATGCCCAAGTTTTTTCCAAACCCAACTATTAGAACTCATTTCCAATCTTTAATGAGTCCCCTTAACCCAGAGGTATCCAAGTTAACTTTTGAGAAACCATCTACATTACACTTCAACCAACCCTCCTTTGGTGGTATCCATCTGTAGACCTTATGGCAAGACATATTATCAATTAGTTTCAAAATACTTAGTCATTTAGTGTTACCCGAGTATACAGAGTTACCCGAGTAAACAATGTCGCCCGAGTGTTTAGCATCACTCGAGTGTTCCATATTGCCCGAGCGACAATTTATCACATGAGTAGTCTTTTGGACCTGAGTGACAGTTTTGAAGCTGAATTTGCATATATTGTTAAATACATATTTGTTTATTGCAAGCCAACTTACAAAGTTATTAGTTGGATAAAGATATATATGTAAGATAGTTTGTTTGTCCAATATGAAGAGAATATATGTAGTATGTATGAAAGTATAATCAGTAGATGGATATGATTAAGAAAATGGCAGTTTGATTTAAGTGAAGAAGTGTTCAAGAAAACAAAGACTCATCTATTACATTCAGGTGATCAGTTATATTTCAAAGGATCTTATTCAGCAATCACAGTTGCACAGAGAAAATCATTCACTGGTTCATTCTCACGGGTGGATCAGCAAAATCCTCTAACAAGGTGGACCTAATAATCCTTTCTGTAAATCTCTTAACAAAGTTGCATTACTCATTGTATTGTACAAAATACTTTAACAAGGTGGACATAACAGTCCTTTCTATGCTCCTAACAGGGAAGACCATTAGAAGTGGTCATTGTAAGCTTTAACAAGCTAAATTTATACTGCAGTATATAATCTTGTGGGTATCATCCCCACCCTAGTTTTACTTTCTTTTCGAAGGTTTCTGGGTAACCAAATATTTTGTTATGTGTTGTATCTAATTCTTTCATGCAAACACTTTCAAGTTATACGCATGCAAACAAATAATCTAATCTGATTATGGATTAAAAGGATTAAGTATTATTGGGCACATCATATAATTCCAACAATTGGTATCAAAGCAGTGGTTCTCTTATCAGAAGTTTTATATCTTGAGAAAAGATCAGAGGATATGGAAACATACACACTGGAGAAATCCATTGAGAATGAAAAGATAGATCTTAAAGTGGCCATGGATCAGATCATAATACTTAAGGAGTAGCTCTCTCTTTCCCTAAAGAGAAGAAAATAATTAGCAGTGCAAATGAATGACAAGAATTATGTAGAAGAAAGAATTGAAGAAATTTGCAAAGACAGAAGCTAAAAATAAGTTGATGCAGCCATTGAAGGCTTGCTTGCAAATAATCTCAATTTACATGAAGAAGTCAGAACGTTGAAAAGAGAACTAGAAGTTCACTCAATCAGAATGTGTAAAGTCATGGAATTAAAGAACAAAGTAGAAGATGAAAGGAATATAGCACAAGAAGATAAAATACTTCTGAGTACAAGATTAGAAGAAAAAGAAAATGAAATCCAGTACTTATCACTTCAGCAAGCTAATTTGGTAAGTCAAATCAACAATGCAACACAAGAAGTTGTCAATCTAAGGACAGAGAATGAAAGACTGAAGAATGATCTCATTACTGAAAAGAAAATAAATGAAAGTATGGTGAATTCACAAACTAGCATGGATCAGGAAACAAAAATCAGAGATAATGAACAGAATGGATTAGGATATACTAAACAAGGTGAATTTTCACAACAAGGAGCTCAAAGGAACAACAGACCTAAATGCAATCACTGTGGTAAGACAGGGCATACATCAAATAAATATTGGAGCAATGGAAAGTCAAAATTTAATGGTAAATGCTACAGCTACACAACAAACATGGACATAGAGCAAGTGAATGCCAAGAGAAACCTAAGTTTGAAGGGAAATGCTATAAATGCAACAAATAAGGTCATAAATCTTCTAAGTGCAGAACTAAGAATTAGAATCCTGCTGAACAATTAGCCAAGGCAATTTTTGGTTGGGATTACATTACTTGGTATAGATGTCAGTGTGGTGAATATGGACACATTGGTGCAAATTGTGTGAAGACTCACTTTAGAAAAAGAGATCCTACTAAGAGATTCTATGTGTGTAAACAACTCGGTCATCTGAGAAAGAACTGTATGAACAGAGAAAAGGTTGATACTAGCTTTGAGAATGGTAAAACCAAAGTCTCATAAATTAGAGCTCAGATGAGCAAGCAATGGGTAAGGAAATCTTCAAATAATTTAGATCAAATCAATGAAGGATCTAATGACACCCTAAATAGTGAGATGGGTGGATCCATCATTACAGAATAGGAATGTAAGGAGATGATTGGAACTGTGCAATAATAAACCATCCTACATTAGTTCCAGGTAAGAAATATAGTCCATATCCACATATTGATGCATGAGGACATATTTTAGTTCAACCTGAGTCATAATGTTAGTTATACCCTAGTCACTCTAGCTCACCCGAGTTGAGTCAGGCAGTGTTGATGACTAGAATGTTAGGTTCACCCGAGCTTCTGAGTGAATATTTGAGAAACACCCAAGTCATGCCAGCTACTATGTATGGAGAATTTAATGAAATACTCTAACGGTTGAAAAACTCTTATATATGAAGGATTGTGAATAGTATTGTTTACAATGCTTTCAGATTACAAGTAAATTTAGAGCTTTTAGCAATTCAGTGTGAATTCATGATTGCAAGTGGAGTTTGATTATTTTGTTCGAATAATATGGCATCCACTTCTAGCAGAAAGGTCAAGAAAGGTTTAGAGTTGCTACTAAGGAATACAATCTATGATACTCCCGTATTCAAGCTTCATCCGATAGTTGCAGAGGAGATAGACCCTATGGGAGCTCATTCTCTAATCCCTCTGAGAGTGTTACTAGTCAATGAAATTCACAACTTCTATCAGTGAAACATATAGGATCTTGTAACTAGTGAGATAAATCAAACATATGAGAAGTTATGTACATATGGGAAATTGAAGCCTGAGTATAAGCACCTCGAAACCAAGGGTTTGAAACATATCATGTGTATGCAGAGGGACTTCCAGACAAAGTGGATGAGATATGTTCCTAGTCATGTTCACAACATGAAAGTATGGTTGGACCATCCTATGAAGATCACCAAGCAGATAATTCACCATGTTACTAGGTTCCCTATGCTAGACAAACCAAAAGCTACCAAAACCCTAAACAGGGATGAACTAGCAGAGTTAACTCTTGCCGAGTGGGATGGCAGAGGCATGAGACTCAATGGAGTAACAAATGTGGAGATGAAATTTGGTATTCATGTGATAGCACACAAGATATACAGCTCAAGCAAACCCAACAGTCTTGCATGCGAAGTTGTTGACCTAGCCTACAAAGTTGTTAAGAAAAATATGGTATTTGACCTAGCAGAATTGCAACTCACTTAGTTGAGAAAGAAGATGTAGAGCATCTGAGTATCAAAAACTAATTCATGTAAGTTTGGTTCTCTTCTAATCTGCATACTATTCTATTTTGAGAAGTTCTTTCCCTCCAAAGGAACAGTAGTATGGAAAAAGGATAGACCAATTATCCATCAAATTAATGATTTTATAGCTGATATGGGAGATAACTTTGATAGCATTATGGATGGATACTTTGAAAGTTTCAAACAAAAAATGCAAAGTAGATATAGAATTCCCAAACAACTAGTTGAGAAGTACAAAGAAGAAATATATTTTCTATTTGATTGTGATAAAGTGTATATACAAATAGTAAAGCCTAGGGTTGCATGGGTACGCCCCTTTCTATATGAAGTTAATAATGAGGACACTGAAGATATCATAGAGGCTCTTTTAAATGAACCTATCAATCCAAAGGAACCTTACTTTAGAACCTATGAGGAAGCTAAGAGGAGGATATCTCTAGAAATTGAGATTCCTAAGATATTGAAGAGAGGAAGAAAGATACTTGATACATTCAAGAAGAAGTATGGCAAGAGCTCCAACTCTCCTTAAATGTATGAGAGCAAAGAGGAAATAGTTAAAGAAAAGGATATTGAGGAAATTGAATCTGGAAAGGAAGAAACTCATGTTAATCCTACACAGAAGAAGAGGAACACAACACCTAAATAGAAGAAGGAAAAAGGAACTACTCCTGTTGTCACCCTGAGAAGATCAAGGAGAAAATTCATACTAAGTGATGATGAGGAAGATGAAGAAGAAGAAGAAGATATTGTGGTCTTCACTAAACCCACACCCACACTTGATCAAAAGATCAAAGACTTTAAAGAAGGAAGATCCATGAGTTCTTTGAAATCACTGAAGTATGCTTCTAGGATAGAAGAAGAGAAGAAGAAAATTGAGCAGGCAGTGGTGGAAAAGATGGAAAAGTGGAAATATGACCCTTTAGAGTTGAAGAGTTATATGGCAGAAGAATTATTTAAGGCAGTCTCTATTCCCTGGAAAAATGTAGTACAAATTGAACGAGATATAAGGGAAGAGACATTAAAACAGGTCATGCCTAAAATTAAAGGCAAATAAATAAAAGAGTCCTTAAAGAAATATAAGAATAATTAGACCCCTAGATTTAGGGCATTTAAAATATTAAACAAGAACATAGAAGAAGTAGCTCAGCATGCCACATTAGTGTGGAAATCAATATTTGAGTTTGTAGAAAGCAAAGTGAAGGAAGAAGTTCCAAGTTTAGACCCTCCAACACAAGGAAATGATGACACTCTACCTGAGGTATAGACTATTGAAGAGTCCACCACAAAAAATATTGCAGTTGACGTAATGACATCACTACCCCAATCTCCCATACACAGTATAGTGACTGTGAGAAAAGACAAGGTTGCATAATCTACATCAGAATAGACAAAGCCTAAGCAACAGGATCCTCTTTCTACTGAGACATACACACCCGAGTCAATGAAAGGAAAGGTAGACATTTCTACTATTGATTCATCAGTAAGTTTTGATCGAACAATTGGTATTATAAAGGTCAATGACCTAATTGGATTGAATACTGAAACAAAGGATAAGGTAGATAACGTTAAATAAATTATTCCTTCACCGAGTCCTAAATCAAAGAAATTAATAGCTGATGAGATAGATATGGATAAAGAGATTGTGATTCCTAATTGGGATCTATCCAACTATGGAAGAAAAGGGCCTCACAGCAGAAACTCAGGAAGGAAAAACAAAGGAACAAAGTACTTTAAGATGTCAAAGGCATATTTGTAGATTCTTTGCAGATTGAAGTCAATGAAAGTGACTCAATAATGGACCAACTTGTTGACATTGTCCACAAGTTCAACACAAACATGAATGGTCAGGAGAAGTTACTTGGGAAGGAAGAGAAGAAATTTGAGAACAAGGTTCTAGAGAGCATTGCAAAGAAGATTGCAATTGACTAGGTGTAGCTTACACAAATTATCAACACTCTAGAAACCACTATGAATAATGTGGTAGCATTATTTGTAAATTTGAGTGACTCCTCTAAATTTACCATGGAAATCAAGAACAAGTTAATAAAGATTGATGCAGACATGAAGGAAAGTGCCAACCGGTTAGCACTTGACTCGAGCACCATTTCTACTCACTTCATGAAAATAAAATATCTTACTGATTTGCAAGCTGAAGTGTTGAGAGAAGAAGAAAGAATCAGAGAATATCTTACAACCATTCAGAGGCAACTTCTACCACATATGAATGGCATACAGAAAAAAATAACACATGATAAAACTCTCATCCATGAAAACAACTTCTCAGGTGCCGAGCTGATGATAAAGCTATTTGCTGAACTGCAAGTGGAATTGCACATCTTAAAGGTGCTACCGAATAATTTGGACAACACTCTATCTCAAATTTTGAAGGCACATAGTGATTTTCTATCCTACTTTGGGATAACCCTATAGATGATATTTTTTTGGCATTCTTGTCAAAAACAAGGGGGAAATATCATTTTATAAGAGGGATATGTTAGTGTAAATATCACATGTACAGTGAATAATGTAGAAGATATATGTTACAATAACAATTTTTGAAAAAAACAAAAATAGAGTATGTCAGACCCGAGCAGTAGATCAAGTGTCAAAACCTGAGCAATTAGTAAGGGGGATTTTTGACATATCAGATACATAGTTTAATGATAAGTGTTTATGTCACTAATGCCAAAGGGGGAGATTGTAGACCTTATGGAAAGACATATTGTCAATTAGTGTCAAAAAACTTAGTCATTCAGTGTTAACTGAGTAAATAGAGTTACTTGAGTAAACAATGTCGCATGAGTGTTCAGCATCATCTGAGTGTTCAATATTTTCTGAGTGACAGTTTATCACCCAAGTAGTATTTTGGACCCGAGTGATAGTTTTGAAGCCGACTTTTCATATATTGTTAAATACATATTTGTTTATTGCAAGCCAACTTACAAAGTTATTTTTTGTATAAAGATATATATGTAGTATGTATGAAATTATAATTAGTAGATGGATATGATTATGTGAATGGCAGTTTGAGTTAAGTGAAGAAGTGTTAAGGACAATAGAGACTCATCTATAACATTCAGGTGATCAGTTATATTTCAAAGGATCTTATTCAACAATCACAATTGCATAGAGCAGATCATTCACTGGTTCATTCACAGGTGGATCAGATAAATCCTCTAACAAGGTGGACCTAGCAGTCCTTTTTGTAAATCTCTTAATAGAGTTGCATTACTCATTTTATTGTACAAAATCCTTTAACAAGGTGGACCTAACAGTCCTTTCTATGCTTTTAACAGGGAAGACCATTTGAAGTGGTCATTGTAAGCTTTAACAAGATAAATTTATACTGCAGTACTAAATCTTTTGGGTATCATCCCTACCCCAATTTTACTTTCTTTTGGAAGGTTTCTGGGTAACCAAATATTGTGTTATGTGTTGTATCTGATTCTCTACTTTCAAGTTATATGCATGCAAACAAATAAGCTAATCTAATTGTGGATTAAAAGGATTAAGTATTATTGGCTCCTAATTCACCCCCCTCTCAATCATTGGGCACATCATATAATTCCAACACCATCTAGTCAACTTCCTTTTCCAAATACTCTTCTAGTCTATATTAATCAGATCATGCTAAATATTCCAAACATGTTTTATACTTAAGTCTTCAAGAGAAGGGAACACTTTCCCATTTATGTAGTTAGCAACGTTAACATTCTCTCTGATTTGCTGCTTTATAACAAGAACCAAGGAAGAGGAAGATCTCTTCTGATCCCTAAAAATTCTATTGTTCCTCTCGTTCCACACATTCCAATCCAAAAATAGGAGAATCTACATCCAAAGATTTTTAAGAATAGGGTGGTTAAGAGGGATATTTCTCTATTGATTAATAAAATATTTAACTATTGCAGGCATTATCCAGTCCACTTGGAAGGAATTAAGAATAAGATGCCATATTTCTATAGTTAAGGAATAGTGGAGAAAGAGGTGATCAATGGATTCAGCCTCTTCTTTACAAAAAGCACATCTATTTACAAATTAAAAGGCATGTTTTTTGAAGTTATCAATAGTAAGGATCCTTTCATGCACCACCACCCACTAGAAATAGTTAATCTTAGGAATCAAGTTAAGGATCTAGATGTGATTCCATAATTGATCTTTCTCAACCATTCCTTCTAAAGTGCTATAGGCCAAACTCACGGAGAAAGATCCAAAAGAATTGTGCATCCAAATCCATCTATCAAAAATATATTGGGAACAAATATCACAATAAGTAAGAAGCCTGGACCAATCCCTAATGTCTTCCAACCTTTTTTTTTCTCTAGGGGAGTATCACTACTCTGATTCTCTAGGGGAGTATCACCACTCTGATTCACAAGACCCTCAAAGTCTCTCCAATAATCTCTACCATCATTCGAGCTTAGAAAATTCTTCACCTTAGCACCAAATATATTAGAGAGCCATCCCATGATAGAGGAAAATCAATTAATCTCTAATAAGGGAGCTTCTTGGTCCCAAATATCCAACCAAATGTTATCTTTCTTACCATTTCAAATTATCAATATACTCCCTCTTTTGACAAGAATTTTTAATATTAATAATACTCCTCCACAAGAGAGATCCACAATTCCGGTGATACTCATATAGAAAGGACTCCGCATTGCCATTCCTTTTATATTTATCCTTCATAATAGCATTTCATTCCTTCTTTTCCTCCATTAAAATCCATCCAAATTTAGAAATAAGAGGCTTATTGACTTGTCTAATTCTTCTAACTCCCAGCCCACCTATAGATTTATAAGTACACACCTTATCCCATTTAATGTGGGCCAAACAAATGTTTTCCTTAGTACTAGTCCACATAAATAATTTTTGGATACTTTCTGTAGGATTAACAACTGAAGAAGGGATTTTGAACATAATAGGAAGAAAATAGGGATGTTTTGTAAACAAGATTTTAGGAACTAAATCTTACCTCCAAGGCTGAGGAGTTTTCCTTTCCAACCCGCAAGCTTTCTTTGAAATGTTTCAATGAGGCCATTCTAGTAATTTGGGATAGGGAATTTGATAGTGTGTGGGAGGCCCAAGTAAGAGTCAATAAATCCAAAGATCCTAGATATCTTAGCCTGAATTGAGATTTCAACATGAAAGATGTAAATCTTACTCTTGTCGTAATTTATTTGTTCGTCTGAGATCAAAGTATAGCTATCAAGATTCTCCTTCCATTTCCTAGCTTCCGAAATATAAGCCTTCCTAAACATAATAGTATCATGTACATATTGGTGGTGGGTAGATGACATAAGTTGGGAAGCGAATCTCACATCCCTTAATCCTTGAGAATCTCATATTTTTTGAGATTTCTTTCCAGCACTTCAACCACCAAAATAAACATATAAGGTGAAAGGGGATCATCTTGTCTTAGGTATTTTCTAGTAGAGAAAAAAATCACTAGGAGAGTCATTCACCAAAAACCACAACTTGGTAGTAGTGACAGAACTGAGAAGCATATTGTAAAATTTACCTTTTAAAACCATTTTTTTGGAGTATTACAGTGAGAAATTTCCAATCCATGTTTTCATAAGCTTTAGAAATATCCAACTTCAGCATCATAATACCTTTTTTGTTGGCTTCCATAGAATGAAATATTTGGAAATGGGTTGAGTAACTGAGAGGGGAGGGGTGAATTAGTTACCACAAAAACAAATCCAAGTCCCTTAGATGTCTTAATCTAACTTATAACTATTACTTGGTTAACAAAGATATTCTGCTGTTACTCGGTTGACAAAGAAATCTTAAGATATTAACTGTGATTATCCTTTAATGATTAAGTGTAGAAACATAAAGTATAAAGAAAATAACATGTACATAGATGACACCAAGATTTAACGTGGAAACCCCATTTGGGAAAACCACCAATTGCAACTAGTTTCTATTTTTCACTCTTTTGAAGTGAGCCCTATTAGGAGGCAACCTTGTTAAAGGTTACAATACATACTATTAGGTGTGACCCTTTTAAAGGATTTAATCACCCTGCAAGGAGTGGCCTTGTTAAAGGTCTTCAAAAACTTCAATGTAGAAATGTCACCTTGTGAGAGGATTTATGAAAGAATGTTAAGTCTACTCTGTAAAGAGATTTGGATCACTGTGACAATTATTAGAGAGTAACAATGGATTGACCTATTTGAAAAAGAAATTGTCTTTGCTGATTCAGATCTCTTCTCTGGTTTTAAGCTGGATCCTCACTGATCAAATATTCTATTGCAGCTCTGTCTGGATGTTCTGTCCTTAATCAGAATCCTGTCTGATTTTGCCTTCACTCTTCATATCAAAAGAACTCTTCTATTTATTCACATACATTCAATACAAACTTTACCTTGTATATATATGATAGGCCTTGTCAAGTCAGCTTGAATGAACTTCCAAATAAATAACAAAACTTAAGTCTGTCGGTGACATAAAGCCAATTAAACATAAAATATAAATTGTTGTTAGTCGACTGAAAATAAATTCATAACTTGGTTAACAATGTAATCCTTCAATGCATGAATGTTACTATATTGCCTAAGTGAACTCGGTTAGAACTAAAAATCACTTTGGTCTTCTTCAATGCCCAAGACAGCTTGGCATACACTAACTATGCTCAGTTTAGGTGTAGACATTTGTGTAACATCAATGACAATACACAGTTGAATAATTGTCTTCAATAATATCCCTCTTTGGCATTGATGGCAACACATCATGTCATAATACAAAGAAATTTAGAGAAACAAAAACATGAATAAAATTTTATTAATGTCCTTAGCTTTATTCTGATTTTCATCCAGAAAACTCCCTCTATCTTCACAATCACTAAATCACAGATTTATCCCTCTTACATCAATCTTTGTTTCTGATAAAATGTCTCGCTCTATCATCAATAATATTTTCATTTAATAATTTCTTTGGCATGACATCAATAATCTCTTTGTCTTTGACTTTCAAATGCCAAAGACTCTATCCAATGAAATTATAGTGTACCTGATGTACTGATTCATATGCAATAAGCTCTGAAAATATGCATCAACATGTTAAATCTGTTCTATAGCTCGGTTGATGCATAACTAATCTATCCATTAGTGAGCCTTAGTTAGGGGAGTCAACCCTAGCTTTCCTCTAAGATACAAGAATGCATCCTTAGGTAAAGGTTTTGTGAACATGTCTACAATTTATTCTTTAGTATTTACATATTCCAACCTTACTTCCTTGTCCTGAACCAATTCCCTCAAGAAATGATACTTTATTACAATATGCTTAGTCTTAGTATGCATCATAGGGTTCTTTGAAATGTTAATTGCAATAGTGTTGTCACAGTAGATAATAACTGGTTCTTTGATTTCTTCCTTCATACTTGACAACAACTATTTGAACCATATGATATCAGAACAATTTACTGCTGCAGAAAAATACTCTGCTTTTGCTATAGACTTGAGAGATGTAATTTCTTGTTGGTCTAAGAGACTAACCTCTTTCCAAGGAATAATGCTCCACCATTGGTGCTCTTCTTGTCATCAACACTTCCTACCCAATCAACATGAGTAAAAGTCTTCAAATCAAATTTTCTTCCTTTCTTATACCATAATTCATAATCTTCAGTACCCTTAAGATATCTTAGAATCCTTTTGATAGCCATCAAATTATTCTCTCTAGGATTAGCTAAAAACCTTGCAAAAATACCGACTGTGTTGCCCCATTTTTGGTCTGCATATCTTTAGAGAGAAATGGATGTTTTGTGCGAAGTGATGGTCTTAAAATAATTGTGTAAGTCTTGAGTCTAACTCTAGTTTTTCCTTTAGGCTAGGAGACCTTTATCGAATTTTCCCAAATCGACTTCTCCTTTGTAAGCTGAGGGGGTTTTTATCCGAGATCATGTCATATTGGGTAGGTTAAGCTCCCAAATCTGATAAAGGTCATGATTCAGAGGTTTCTAACAATTATTTTATGTTATTTTGAAATCTTTAGCTTTGATACTTAATTTTGTCACATTGGCTGAAAATTGGTGTTGAGCTTCTCCTTGGCGGATAACCACCTGCAGAGTGCATTTTCCGCAAATGAAAAATTTAAAAGTATCAACAGCCAGTGGAAGTTGGAAATAGATAATTTGGGGCTAAAAATACTATTACACTCAAAATGAATCCATACGGGAAAGAGGAATGATCAAATGATGAAGAATCTAAGATAAAAGCTTATCGAAAGAAAAGCGGAAAATAGCTTCTTCACTACTCCAACAGGCAGCTTTGGACCCGTAGGATGAATTTTCTGCCAAATTGTTATAAGCAATATTTCTGAAAAAAAATCAACCTAGGAGGTGACTTAAGGCATGAAGAAAGTTGATAAAACTGTCACATCATTTTAGCATTGTAATAGGCTAAAAATCCTCCTTGGTGGATTTCTGAGTAGGGAGTGCTCCAAAAGCATTTCTCTAGAAAAAGAGAAGCGGAAAAGTAATTATCCACTGCCCCCAGAAAGTTACCATTATACTTATCCAAAGTAAAAAGATGTTTCCTAACGGCCCGTAGAGGTAAGGTAATTAATGTTAGAGTAATCTTTAGTTTGCTTATTAATTAATTCATGTTGATTTAACTAGTTAAGTTATTACTCTTTAGTGCTTAAGCTTTCTCTTAGGTGCATTAATAATTAATTCTTTTATTAATTGTTAATGTGCAACCTAGCTTTTTTAGGCTTTAGGGTTTTGTTCACCTTTATAGGTTGAACTTTGTAATTCTTTTTTCATTAATTTAGATTATAATTTTGCTCTTACATTTTGAGCAACTTCTGATTTCTTCTTTTTCCTCTTACTTCTCTCTTGTAACAGGTTATTTGCATGCAGGTATTCTTGGCATTCTGTGGATTTGTATTTCTCAAATCTTACATGGTATTAGAGCCACACTGCTGCTGCCTGGTCTGGTGTTTGTGAAGTAGTGTTTCAAGGGAAAAAACCACAGCTTTTCTAGGGTTTCTTCTTCAATCTAGAAGAGACACTTTTTTTGGAGCACATTGAGCAAAAACGGACACCACCATCGCACTCAAAAGGCTTGGGAGAGTCAATTTTCATATAAAGTTTGTCATTTTTGGCCACAGTAGCCTGTGGGAAAAATTTTCTCTCTCCTAGGCCGTACGACTCAAATTTTGAGGTGAAAAAGGTTCAAAAAATCACAAAATTAGAAAAAGAAATTTTTTTTGTTTTTTTTACAAAGTTTTTTTCAAAAAATCAAAAATTACACTTTTTTCTAAAGTTTCTAAAAAGCTTTTGTAAAGTTTTTTTAAAAAAAAATTTGAAAGAAAAGGTGCGTACCTTTTGGAAAGGTATGAATGTGCAGAATGTGTAGGCAGTGATGTCATCATTTGCAGGTCGACGTTTAGGCTTAAAATTGGCGTCCACGAAACCGTCACACTGTTTTTGACACTTCTTCAAAAAGGCAGCCTTCAGTGTTTTTGCCATATCTTTTGCATACGGAATCCGTTTTTGAAAAACAAAATATCATCAAAAAGCTCTTTCTTAGCCGGAGATGATGATGATGGTTTTTTATGCATATTTGGCCATTTGAGTACCTATTTTCAGTGTCAAAGTTGCAGCTTTTGTTTCCCTCCTTGCACCAGGTTTTGATCTAAATGTAGTAAGGTCAGATTTCTCAGTTTGTTTTTCAGAGTTATCATGGGTTTTTCTTGTCACCCTTCAGTTGTTATTTTGGAACGGGGTAATTATGAGTCATGGGAAAATGGTATACTTACACATTTTAGGTGGCTTAATATTTTGCCTTATTTGTATGATCTCATACCTGAACCAACCACTTTAGAGGGAAAATTAGCATGGGATATTATTAGAGATCACATAGTAGGACTTATAGTGTCTAGTGTTGATCATGACACTGTGTTGGCTATATCAGACATTGATTGTCTACACCCACTTTGGACACATCTTTGGGAGATCTATGGAGACCCTAATCTCTCTCCATTCCCAGAGGATCCTGCTTCAGATTGTCTCATACCCATTTCTTCGAGAGAGAATACACCCTTTGATAATCATACTTTAGAGGAGCTTGAGTATTTAGACACCCTTACATGTTCTGATGGATCAGAGGCTTGTCTCACAGTTCCCACTCTTCAGATTGAGACTTTATCAGCATCTCCTGTTTCTCCTGATTCTGTGCAGTAGAAAATCATACATCTTCCAAACATAGCTACTTTGGACTCTTATGTTGCAGACATATATTTCTTGTTTGTTGAGTCTTATACTACATATTTGGAGGATTATTTTGAGGACATTCATCTCCTCTACCTTGATAGTCAGGTTATCACTATTTTCCCACCATTATTTGTGCATTCTGCGGTTGCATTTCAAGATTCTCCACATCAATTTGGATTTGGCATCATTTGTTTTAGTTCAAACAAAGAGATTCTTCAGCATCTGATCATGGCACACTTCCTGAGATAGATTGGTTCATCACTCTTCATAGGGTTTCTTCGACATCGTCCTTTGGATTTGTTTCTTCCCAAGGGGAGGAATATCATTTGCCGCTTTAGGGTCTCCTTTTGGATTCTACATCAGGCATCTACCATTGTGACAGGAGTTTCTTCATTCTGGGGGGACTTTGGTGTCTCATCCCTCTCTCATGGGGGGGCTGATTGTACTTATGGTCTTGAGAGAGTCTC
>MU223728.1:316265-327157 GCA_018584345.1 Thuja plicata | reverse complement strand
TGATTGTACTTATGGTCTTGAGAGAGTCTCTTGAGCCATTTCTTTTCTGCATTTTTCTATCTCTTTTTGGAGAGGGGTTTTTCCCACTGGGTTTTCTTCTTTGTCTCCGGTTTACAGAGATTTCCTTTTATTGGGTAGCTGACCAGGCCTTGTTGTTGGGACCCATTTCCTGCTTTCATAGCTGTGCTAGGTTAGCTTAACCCCTACAGTGTTAGAGTAATCTTTAGTTTGCTTATTAATTAAATCTTGTTGATTTAATTAGTTACGTTATTACTCTTTAGTGCTTAATCTTTCTCTTAGGTGCATGAATAATTAATTCTTTTATTAATTATTAATGTGCAACCTAGCTTTTTTAGGCTTTAGGGTTTTGTTCACCTTTATAGGTTGAACCTTGTAATTTTTTTTTCATTAATTCAGATTATAATTTTGCTCTTACATTTTGAGCAACTTCTGAGTTCTTCTTTTTCCTCCTTCTGCTTCTCTCTTGTAATAGGTTATTTGCATGCGGGTATTCTTGGCATTCTGTGGATTTGTATTTCTCAAATCTTACAATTAATTCAAATAAAGCCATTTTGCTTCATAATAGACTTTTTTATAAATTCTTAAGTGTTTTCACTCATGTGGCGTGGGAAGTCGGCCATTAACGGTAAAAATTCAGAAATTATAAAATCAATGAAGTGTTGTAAACAAGAATTACCATCTGTTTGTTGAATTTCCTGAATTAAAACCCCTGGCGATAGTTGCTTCTTGTTTTCATATTGCTGAGATAAATTCCTGGTTCTTGAATCAAATCATCAATGGCCTTTGGATTCATGGGATTTGATGGGTTGAATGGTATTGTGTTTGAATGGAAAAATTTCATAGATACTTCTCTAAAGTTCTTCAACATGCAGAGCTTCCAGAATAGATTGAAGGTAGACATGATGCATCTTGTTACTCAGAATTTGTAGGAGAGAGGTTTAGTTGAAGCCGCTATCTTTCTTGTTGCAATTCAGGCTCCAAATATTGTTTGTGAATGCATAGCCCATTAACATCATGATTCTAAGAAGATTCTTTTGCCAAATGACTCAGTGATGCTCCCCATCGATAGAGACTCCGTTCAGAACTCCCTTCATATTGTAAAGAAAGCTTAATACTCAGAGATGACCTACAGTCGGGCGGTCACTGAGTATGGAGCAAAGAAGATGGTATGGAGGAAGGAAATAATGAAAACATGGTTCCAAGGGACAAGCAACGGAAAGGGAAAGTTTACTAAAACACTATATGGCATGAACCTGAAGCTAGAAATTGTAGTCATCCTGGTATTGCTGCATAGGATCAGAGGTGGGAGTGATGCACTTAATTTTTTTGAGAACCATTTCTTCCTAGTCCAGGTGATTTGCTCCAAGCAAGGATACTCTTTCACGACCCTTAAAATCTAGTACCACTGTGATCAAGGTGAAGAAAGCAAAGACATTGTCTACATTAGGCCGAGATCTAGAAACTCGACACTTCACCATGGAGGTAGCAAAGCCTACAAAGGATGACAAGTTTGAAGATTTAACTGCTTTTGATTTTGAGCTACAGTCATTTGATATGGGGTTAGCTCAAGAAGATACGAAGGTGGATTACTGGAAATCCACTAATGTAGTAATTGAAGAAGAGCTTGAGGAGCTTAAGACTACTAAAGTACAACTTAAAGAAGAATTCAATGAACTGACTAATTTTATCAGGTTGTTAGTTACTCCAATTGCAAGCATTCCTAGTGCCCAAACCACTTTTGACCCCAATGTTGTAAAGAATCAAGCCATCATTGCCAAGTTGCAAGAAGATAGACACTTTGGGAAAATTGATAAAAGGTGGATCGAGAGACTCAAATCTGAGGGGCTTGTAGCTATTGAGGAGTTGGGTGATACTATCCTAAAGTTGGAAAAGGAAAGAAACAATATTGATAAGAATTTGTAGACTCTCACATCAGAAAGAGTGAAGTGTCAAGAGTGCATAGTAACGCTGCATATAGTAGTCAAAATGAAGACTAAGGAGGAAATAAAGGCCAAGATCTTGTAGAAAGGAGATGAGCCTTTAATTGAATGGCTTCAAAGTCTAGAATTTAAAACTGAGATGATCATCCAAGCTGAAGGAGGGTTACAATAGAAAGACATCAAAATAAAAGAAGAATAGAACAAAGATTTTAAACTCCTCCAAGGTCTTCACACATAGTCATAGACAAGTGGTCAAGGAAAAGATATAATCGTAATGACTAACATGAAAAAATATTTCTCCGATTATGTAGATAAACTGGCAGAATAGTCTTCCTCTCACTTGGATAAGGTACCGGAACTCCAATAGTTGTGTGGGTGCATCTATAAGGCCATGGAAGAGCTTAAAGATTAGGCAGATGCGGTTAAGATTCTGGGAAAAGATCATTCCCAATGCCCCATTAGATATACTAATGTCCATATCAATAGACATGAAGAGGTTATCCCAATCATCACAGCTGTCACCGCCTATAGGGAAAAATTATACAAGGGGAAGAAAATGGAAGCATAATAGATCTTGATATATCTTGTAATGGATAAACATTTTTTTATCATTTTTGGTTAGAGAAGTTGAACCGTTTTGGTTACCCTTTTTGTAAGGGTCAAAATCTAAGATTTATAAGTACTATTTTGAAAATCAATAGGAAGGTCGGCTAAATTTTTGTGTGAAGAACTTCGGTTTTTCTGAGTCAAATTTGTTCATGTCCGAATCCCAATATTTTAACTGTTCCATTGTATTTAGCTTTCTGTCAATTTGAATGTTTCTTTAAATTGGATTTACAGTTCAAGATTAAACCAAAGTTTTGTATTATGATTTGATACAGTTAATTGAGGGGAAATTTGGGTGCCATTCATAAATTATGAGAAATGTTCTTATGAAATAGATTGATTCATCTTTTTTTATGTTATCATCGATCTTTTGGTTTTGCATTTGTATCTTCATTATTTACCACTGCATTACCAATTTTAGGATCTTATATGATTGATAAAGTGTTAATATTGGCTAGGTAGAAAGCTGAATCTATTTGCCTAAGCTAGTTCCTATTTAGGCCTAGTTCAGATTACCTCTTCTATTCTCAGGTCAAGAAAAAACCCCCATTAAATTAGGAAAGATCAAAATTCATTGAAGATGAATAACCAAAGGGATCTGTACCTTCAAACTTAGAGGGAAAATAGTTATTCAGTTACATTTCCCAACTGCTGTATTCGATTGTTTCTTTAATTTTTGGGCATTTTAGAGTTAAAGTGAAAAAGAACAATCTGTTTACCAACATATTTTTGGCGACTCTGCTAGGGAGATAAATAGTCGCTAGACTAGAAGCATATCATGAGGAAAGATGGTGCTTCCCCATGAAAACATGATTCCTGTGTTTTAGCCAAACCTTGGACTCCAAGACGATCAAGAGGATATCGTTTCCTTGCTGAATACTTTTGCTTGGAGACACAAAAGAAATAGTGAGCATTATAGAAATGCTATTCAAGTGCTTGAACAAGAAGAAGTGAGAGCAGAAGCACTTGAAAGAGCCGTTCAAAGGAGGAACTTAATAAGGACACAATTCCAAGCAACGCATGAAGCTAGATTGCCAAATTAGTGGAAATCCTAGAGTCTAAGATATTTCTTAGAAGTGTAAAGAAAGAAGGCGGTACAGATCCAATCTTTGAGAGAATTGCAGAGATTGATTTTTCTTTACTTGAAGTACCTTGTCGAAAGAAAAGAAATACTAAGAGAAAAAGTAGACCTCCTTCACCTCCCAAGTGATCATCCCTTTTGTCTACCACCTACCAAGTGCTAATCTTGCATGGAGTAGTTTCTCCTCCTATTGTAAACCTAACACCTTATTTACCTTAGGTAGTTATGGCAGTCCTTTGGGCTGCCACAGTTGGTCAACTACAGTTAGCAGCATATAACCCACTTCCCTCAGGGTCAAGGAAGAGTTTTCCAAATTCTTCAGAGATGGGAAAGTATCTATAGATGAACACATTGTTGCTTTCTTTGCAACCATTAATATATTATTAGTATAAGAGGAGGATGTTGCACTCAGATTATTTGTTGAGACCCTTGTTGAGGGTTCAACAAATTGGTTTGATCACTTGCCTATTTCTTCTATTACGGATTGGGATTCTATGAGAATGAATTTTGAAAGAAGATTTAAATTTTTTGAGGATGAGCATGCTCTGTTGACACAATTGACTTATATAAAAAAAGAGCCTTCTATAAGCATGAGGGATTTTTTTGCTAAATTTAACAAGCTTGTTAAACGTATCCCAACAACTAATCAACCTATTGCAGGTAATTTGAAAACATTTTTCCTAAGCGCTATGCCACCTGATATCAGCTATGATTTAAGAAGGACAAACCCAGCCAATTTGGATCTAACTCAGAGGACTGCTGTAGAGTTAGAAGACCACATGATCTCAGCAGGGAAGTGGAAATGAGAGATACAAACTTGGGCCAGTACTATAAATACCACATCATCAGATGAGGTGATCCAAAAATTATCCAATGAGTTCATTGCTTTCAAAAGACAACTTCCCAGATTTAACAATCCTTACCAGCCAAATTTTCAAGATCAGCTTGGAAGAAATTGTGATATAAGAAATACTGATGGAAAAACATTACAATTGATTGCTCCACAGCAAAGGTTAGCCATTGAAGCTCCTCCTGAAAGAGGAAACATGTGTGCTTTTTACCTAACATTATATCATGTTGGAGAAATTTTCCTCGATGTGGCTCGTGCGTAGCAGATGCATCAAATAGATGAATGGAATGCTAGAATATCTGGAGCTGAACTAGATTCGTGCTCACACGGTGACTATGAAAACTTATTTTTTGAGTACATACCAGATTCAGAATGAGATGCAACATGTTATGCTACTACAGATGGAACATCTTATGCAATATTGGCCCAGAGTCAAAAAGATAAAGTCTCTATTTCCACACCTCCACCAAAAATTAATGAGGGGTCTACTTCTTTCTCTAAAGATGCTAACCAATGAGTAAAATTTTTGAAATCGGGTAAGGAACAAAACTCTTTTGAAATTATTCAATTCTATAAAGATTCCAGAGCTCAGATCTCTCCCATAGACTATCTTAAGTCTAATCCTGTAGAGTTGCAAAAATTAGTGGACTTTTGTAAAGGAGGGACCCAGGATTTAAACCAAAATTTCATAGCTTCAATAGAAGATGAGTCTATTTTGGCAGGTCTATTTGAGCAGGGAGAGACATCTATTTTGGCTACTTCCCTGGGGAAAAATCCTGACCCTTTCTATGTGTCATTATTTATTAATGGTTACAAGTTAAGTAATTGTATAATAGACTCTGGTGCCTCAAACAATGTGTTTCCATCAACTCTAGCTAAGGCTTTAGGTCTCACTCTCACTAAAGCCCTGTTAATCTCTAAGTTTTTGTTGATCATTTAGTGTCCACACTTAGTCATTTATCTAGGTAATTTTGGTTGGCCACCACTACGGTCAAGCTAAAAAGTATAGGCCAAGCTACCCAAAAAGTTATTGTTGAGCAGAGTAGATCATAGATGCCGAGCTACTCGATAAGTTCATGCTAAGCAACAAGAGTCATTAGTGTCGAGGAAGAAATTTTTGATGTGAATGTTAGGAATGTCAATTATTCCTAGGTTAACTTTTTTGGGCCGACATAGTTGAGCATTTAATAATTTCAATAGGATAAATATGCATTTAATTATTTTATCCTAATACTTGGCATGTAGCCAATTAGAAAATTGAAATGCCTAGGAGGCATAAGCTTTTAATTTTTGATCATTGATCTAGATCTATTCACCAGATTCAAAGAGTATAATAAGATTTCTTATTACCCTAATTTAGAGAGTCATAGAGAGAAGGTGCATACATACATGATAGATGTGTGAAGGGTTGTTTTGATAAGAAGCATAGATCTAGCAGAGTGGAAGAGAAGTGAGCAGCAGAGTAAGACATATCAAATTATAAGATCAGAGAAGGCATTGTAAAGAGGAGATCCGTTATCAGCATCTGAGTGCACATTGAAGGATCAGTATTTGAGACATTCTAACAAGTGTATTAGGTGACATATCTTAATAGAGTGGTTCTAACAGACCTTTCTAAATCTCTTAGCTGAGTGCTTACTTTACTGTAAGTTGAAATCCTTTTACAAGGTAGATTGTAATAATCTGTAGGTCTTAACTAGGCAGACCTTTAACCAGGTAGATCACCAGAAGTGATCAAACCTTTATAGCCCTAATAGGCACACTTTATTGTTGCAGTAGTGAAGAATTTTTGGGTGTCATCCCCACCCCAGTCTTACCTATTTGGGTTTTTGGGTTACCAAATTCTGTGTATTGTGTTATTTATTTAATATCATGGATGGTACTAGATGTTAGATCAATTTCATATATGTATGTTTGTAGATCAGTCTGTTTTAAAGTGATTAAAGTTCAAGATCTGATTCACCCCCATTCTTAGTATCTTGCTTTCCCATTATTATATTTCCAACAAGCCCATGGTAGATTTGCTACTCCATGGATCCTAAAGAGGTCCATTTGATTTGGAAAATCAAATATGCCCAAGTGGCTTTAGCAGCACACCCTGAGAAGAAAATGTTGTTAACTATCTTGGTTGTTGATATACCTTCTAGTTATGGTTTGTTGTTAAGAAAGAGATTTTTTAGGGATCTAGGAGGAGATATAAAGTTGGATTGGTCTCAAGCTTTGATCCCAGTAGGAAACAAAAAGATAAAATTTGTTTCTAAAGAGAAAGAAAATTTCACTGTACTAAAATCTGATGGCCCCAAAGCCCAAATTCTATACCAAGAATTAGAATTTGGCAACTACATGCTATATACAGATAATCATGATGAGGAAATTGAACTTGAAGAGTAGAAAAAATAGTCTTTAGCTGAAGAAATGTCACCATAGAATTGGACTCTTGAGTTTGATGGTAGTTGTGCATCGTTAGGATATGGTGCAGGCATAGTTCTAATATTGCCAAATGAAGAATGTGAGCCCATAACTTACAATTTGGAGTTTTGGAACACCAATAACACAGCTGAGTAAGAGGCCATGATTTTAGGAATTATTACTACAAAGGAGAAAGGTGTGAAAATCCTAAGAGCTCGAGGTGATTCTGAGTTAATTGTGAGCCAAGTTAAAAATCAATACTCTGTGAAGAATCATAGATTAAAAAAATAGAGGAACAGGGTATGGGATGAAATTGAAGCCTTAGACACATTCTTTATTGAATTTTTGCCAAGAGAGTTGAATTCTAAGGTAGACTCCTTAGCAGTATCAACCTCATTTCTCCTCCCTCACCTAGATTTCAAAGATAAGAAGTATCAAATAGAGGTGGTGTATAGACCATCTATACCTGACAATGTAGAGGATTGGCAAGTGTTTGAAGATGACCACAATCTCCTTCTCTTTTTAGAGAGTGGTGGTGACTTTCATAAAGATAATCCTGGCAGTCATAAAGGATATTGTCATGACAAACAGAAGAAAGATAAGTCAGGTATCATCCAGTTGCAAGGTAATATTATCCCTCCTCATTTGGTCACACTTGAAAAAAATTTCAATAGGCATGATACCTTTGTTAAAAAGAAGAGGATTGAGAGAGGTCGTACCACTGGCAAATATGAAGGAATAAATAGTGGAACTGAGAAAGACCCTAAGATGATCAACATTGGGAAATGTTGTACTGAATGTTGTACTGAGGAAGAAAGGGAAGAGCCCAGAAAAATCTTCCTAGAATACCAGGATGTCTTCGCGTGAAGTTATGAATATTTAAAAAGCTTCATGGATGGAAAATTCAAACATCAAATTCCCCTAAAACCTGACACTATTCCATTCAGGAAAAAACAAAGGAATTATAACCCCAAGGTTGTTGATGTGATATTCAGGGAAGTTGATAAAATTCTTAAGGCTAAGATCATTTACCCTATGCATAATTCTACCTAGGTAGAAAATATAGTGCTTGCGAGAAAGAAAAATGGGGAAATAAGAATCTA
The DNA here is from genome assembly GCA_018584345.1 of Thuja plicata. NCBI lineage: Eukaryota > Viridiplantae > Streptophyta > Pinopsida > Cupressales > Cupressaceae > Thuja > Thuja plicata. Next base: position 319,147 of record MU223728.1, on the reverse strand, counting down.
CATGGACATTAGAAACCTTAATCAGTCTTCCTTGAAAGATAATTATGCTCTTCCCAACATGGACCACCTATTGTAGACTGTGGCTAGAGTTGAGATGATGTCCATTTTGGATGGCTTCTTGGGTACAATAAGATAGAGGTGGAAAAAGAAGATCAACACAAAATGACCTTCACCTCTCCAGGGGGCACTTTCTCTTATCATAGAATGCCATTTGGGTTAATCAATGCCAGGGCTACCTCTTATAGAGGTATGGATCTTTCCTTTAGTGATATGAAAAATAAAATAATTGGTATGTATCTCGATGATCTTACGGTCTTTTCTAGAAAAAGAGTAAATCACATAAAGGATTTGAGGAGAGTGTTGTAAAGGTGTAGAGAGGACGAGATCTCTTTGAATCCCAAGAAGTTAGTCTTCTAGGCGACTAAAGGGAAATTACTAGGACACATCATTTCTCAAGAAGGTATACGAATCAATCTAGAAAGGGTTAGAGAAATCCAGCAACTGAGCTTACTTGTAAATAAGACTACAGTAAAACAATTTTTTGGTCAGGTAAATTTTCTTAGAAGGTTTGTCCCAGATTTTTCAGAAATTACTAAATGTATAGTGGATATGATGAAAGGGAATGTGAATTTTAAGTGGAATCACCCTAGCAAACCAGCCTTCAAAAATATTAACAATGTCATAGCCAACGCCCCAATTTTGTGTCACCCAAATTACAAGGAAGATTTCATAATTTATTATTAATCCTCTGAGCATACTTTGTCAGCTATTCTCATGCAGGAAAATGAGGATGGGGTTCAAGATCCTATTGACTTTATGAGTACACCTCTAAAAAATCACGAGTTGAAATACTGTCAGACTGAGAAACATGTTTTTGCAGTAGTAAAGGCTTTAAAGAATTTTAGATTCTATATTTTACACTCTCACTCCCTTGTATATGTGCCTGACATTGCACTAAAAAGTGTATTAACTCAACAAGACATGAGATGTAATAATAGAGGAGAATGGGTGGCTAAGACACAAGAATATGACATAGAAATTAAACCCACCAAGTTGGTGAGGGGAAATGCACTGTGCAAAGCAATGGTGGAAAATCAAATGGAAGAAGATCCTGAAGTGACACAATTGGTTTTGGAAGTGAGTATGCAAGACCCCTAGTTTGAAAATATTGTATATTTTTGTGGTGTATGGTGAGTGCCCCAAAGGATTGACTCTGAAATGAAGAAGAGATTTAAAGCTGAAAGCCTCTAAATATGTTATTTGGGAGGATAGGTTGTATAAGAGGTCGATAGATGGGACTTTCCTCCAGTGTATAGACAAACAACAACAAGAGAAAATGTTAAAGGTGTTCCATGATGAAGCTTGTGGGGGACACTTTTCTTCATCGGTGACGACATTCAAGCTATTGAGACAGTGTTATTATTGGACAGAAATGTTTAGGGATGTATATCATTGGGTAGAAAGATGTGAGAAGTGAAAAATGTTTATTGGAAAGCCACAACTAGCAGCTCTTCCCCTTAGACCAGTGATAATTGAAGTTCCCTTTCAGCAGTGGGGTCTTGATTTTATTGGTGCTATAAATCCCACATCTAGTGTAGGCCATACCTATATAGTCACTACAACAGTCTACTTCATGAAATGGGTGGAGGCAAAAGAAACTAAGAGAACTAGCTCCAAAGTAGTATGTGAGTTTATTAAAGAAAACATCCTGGTAAGGTTTGGTGTGCCTATCAAGTTAGTAACGGATAATGCCATATATTTTTCTTCTTGGGAAATTACTGATTTTTTTTATAAGTATGGCATTATGATCAGTCACTCATTCGACTATTTCCAACAAGGAAATGGTCAGGCTGAATCCAGCAACAAGAACTTGGTAAACATTATGAAGAAGCTCATAGAAGATAATTAGAGAATCTGGCATAAGAAAATCCATGAAGCACTCTAGGCTCTGGGCAGATAGGGTGACCCCAAAAAGAGCTATTAGTGTTTCCCCTTTTGAACTTGTCCATGGAATTGAAGCTAGTCTTCCATTTCTGTTGGAATTGGCGAGTTGCAAATTGAGGACAATAGTAGAAGATGGTATATATGAAGATGGTTTAGAAAAGAGAATCCTATACTTAAACAAGGTTGAAGAGGAAAGGGAGAAAATGGTAGATCATATCACACAACATCAAATGCGTGTGAAGAATTTTTTTGATAAAAAAAGCAGACCTCAATAATTTATGGAAGGAAATATGGTGCTGCTATGGGAAAAATGCATGACACCTAAAGGTATGCATGGAAAATTTGAGACACCGTGAAAAGGGCCCTTCAAGATTCATCAGGAATTTGAAAAGAATTCTTTTAAGCTGAGTTATCCAGATGGCAAGGCACTACCCCTGCCATACAATGGTTAGGTGATGGGGAGGTCACCTAACTCTCTGAAATTCCTACTCTCTTCTAGGAATCTCACCTGGAATCCTATTCAATTCAGGACTCTCTCTAGACTCACACTTGAGTCTCTTTAGGGCTACTCTCAGACCCTAACCAGAAGGACTTATCTTCCCTCTCTCCTAGGTTCCCTACCCACCGAATGTTTTACTCCTTACTGTCTCTCACTCTTCATGACTGAATCACTCCAGTCATGCACCTTCTTACTCATCTATCTTTCCTAGAAGTCTCTAACCGGACCATAGGCTCGCCTAGGACTTGTCTGCAAAATCGACTAGCTTCTCATCCAACAAAAACATAGAAACAAGAATAATATACATGGAGCATGCTTCTTGACTATCACAATCCATGGAACAGATTATCAGAGTCAAGAAGCACCCATATTATCTAATGGAAACAAAACAACCCTTTACAGAAGTCTACTCAGAACAAAGAACACGTAAAGTACAGAC